>JAWWMW010075573.1:0-23642 GCA_035048345.1 Echeveria elegans
GAGTGGAGAATAAAGTATGAAAGAGAGTGTTATGTGAGAGATAAAGTAGGAAAAAGAATTGCCCGAAATGGAAATAGAAAGAACAAAAGGGACACCAAAAATAGAAATAGGAAGAACAAAAGAGGACAGATAGAGTAGTTATGAGTAATGAACACAGGACATGTAAATGCTTATAAGCATAAGAATTCTCATGTTATTTTTACTTCTTGTTTGATCCAAAGTCATTATAATTATTCGATGTTTTGGATCTTAGTTGGTAAAATGATGGAAATTTCACAATTTACAAAAAGGAATATGCATGTAATTAATTTAATTTATTTCAATTCGAAAAGTTTTAAGTACTAGTGACATCGAACAACCACAAAGAGATGGTTTAGGGTTTGTTACACCAATCTTGGGTCAGAGAGAGCAGTTTTGTCACATCCTACTTCGTACTACACTCAGACATCATTAGCTTATGTATCTAACTGTACTCAACTTGATTGATCATGTCTATAGCTTCACACCATTCAAGCCCCTAGTGATGGCCGGAATACAACTTGAACTCCTAGCAAGACCACCGCCTTTCTGTGGTCCGCCTTTGACGATGTCCCTTGGACTTATAGATTTACCCCTGAGCACCCCTTCTCTAGCACTTTTCTTGAACATCTCTCGCATGGCCTCAGCTTGGTACAAAATAGGGTAAGCCCTATTAAACTTGTTAAACCTAGCACATGCATTCATATGAGTACTCAAAGCTTCTTCTCCATTCCCTCCGTTTTTCTCCATCCCTTCCTTCACCGCTTCGGAGCATAGTCCACATATCCATTTCCCCGAAAACTTCCCTCTAACCTTGTCTATGTACTCAGTTGTGCACTCTTCTGTCATCCCACAACACTCACACTTTGCATCTTCTACTTCAGATATCGGTTGGAGATCCTTGAGCTCTAGAACAACTTCTTTCGTCACCTCGAATGAAATATCAGATACTGTACGAGACAAACCTTCTGAAGAGAGCCTGGAGTTAGGCTTTGGCAGAATAAAAATCTTCTCTTTTGAGCCAATAGTGGACTCAAGCTCAGCTTGTTGTGGTGCCATTGATGGAGGTGAGTGGAATAAGAACAAAAGATATTTTCTCTTTCAACCTCCAAAATTGTGCATTTACTACACGTAGTTAGTTGTAGAGAGAATGGGTATATGACCATCTCCTATTTATATATAAATCTCTCTGTGTATATGGCTTCGGGTAGATGCCAAGCGACGTTCATTTACGTGGACTAAGAAGACTTCAATGTCACTTGTCAGTTGTCACACACTTCAACCACCCGAACACAGTAGGAGTGTGATCACATGTAGTTAGTCTTTGAGCTTCCCTACATTAAAAGTTAATCACCATTTTCCGCCTTTTTGTCAAGCATTCAAGATAACACAAAAGGAGTAGTGGTAGCACATTGGATCATGAACATTTTACGGTTTAGTAGAAATAAAGATCAGGAAGGGATCACGAGTTGTAGTTCACGGGAAAACCTAGCGAGCAGCTGTGTCGCGATATGATCCATATATAACATACCTATGTGTCAAAAAGAGAAGAATTGTCATATGTTGTATAAGGTTCAGTTATAACTATAACAGAACCGTCCGTGTCTTTTTGATCGACCTATCATCACGGAAATAAAGGATGTAACTCGAAATAGAGAGACTGAATTCAGAGAAGGAACATGAAGGAAATGATACAAACATAGCAACTTTTTTTTCGTATGTAAGCTTCATGTGATTTTCATCTCTCTTCTTTTTCTGCCCTTGTTGATCCTCCCTTAAGATTATCCAAACTCGAGATGTTTTGAAATTTTGATGCTCTTTTTAAATAATTAGTTTTAAACACCCGCTATACCGACAACTTTGAATTTAAATCCTTTAGTAAAAACATTTTGAATTAAGCACCCGAGGTTCAACAAACTTTTCGTTATTGACACCTCCGAACAACTTCGTTAATGCGTGTAGACACGCCCGTTATTGCGATTGGTTGATTTTAAATAAAAATAAAAAAATTAGTTTTAAACATCCAATATACGGCCTATTTGGATTTAAACGTCAACTATTCCACGGCTTCTTTCAATTAATGAATTTATGGGATGATGGATGGCAACATCGACAGCTTCAGCAAGCGCGAAAACCAGAGCGTGGAAATTGCCGAAATTTCTCTGCACATTGACATGGTCTATTTGGAGTAATGGAGCTCGGTTCAACCGAGTCGATTTAACAAAGAGTGTTGAAATCAAAATTTTATCTATTACAAGTGGTTATGGCTAACTTTATTTTAACATTACGCACGTGATGCACGCGTATGACAGAATTGTACGAAGTATCAATAACGAGAAAATTTGTTCAACTAAGAATGTTTAATTTAAATTGTTTTTACAAAGTATTTTTAAATCCAAATTATTCATATTGTGGAGTCTGCCTAAGGTGATATATAATTTCCTATGATCTCGGTGCATCAATAAAGTAAGTATACATGAATACCTGTGCAGCACCTAATTAATGTACGGCCATAAGTTTCATGGTCCTAGGCTCCTAGCTGAAGACAGTAATAACGAACTGTTTCCTCTTTGAGTATTGTCCGGAAGTTGATACTCAGTCCAATATTATGATTCATCAAACAAAGCAATGGCCAACATCGGCACACTAACAATTTCTCATCTCTCAAGAATTTATCCCAACCTCCACCTTCTCTCATACGCTCCCCCACCCCTCACCCATCTTTTCTTGCCGGCCACCTTCAACTTGCCTTTTATGGGGTGAAGGGCTCCTCCTCCACGAAGATAGTGTTTCCGCTATAGCTCTGGTCCACTGCCCCCCCCCCCCACATTCTCACCAGTGAATGAACGCGTTGCCGACGAACTAGTGAGCGGTCGGCGCTCCGATGGCAGTTCGCGACCCAAACGCCAAACTCTCATTTGTGGCTCTCTCGGCTCTGCTCACTCTAGTCTCGGCTCCCGACTCTGCTTGGATGTGATGGCTTCGTGCGGCTCAGGATCCACATGCGGCCACTATTTTCGGTCCTGCACAACTCGGCTCATAACTCCTCAATTCATTGGTGGCTGGTTCGCATGGATGGTGCATCTACGGTTACTCGAACATCTCTGTTCTGCTCGGCTCGGATGGTCGCGGCTTCGTGTGCTCGGACGCCAACGGCAAGGTGCAAGCGGTGGCGCAGTGGTCTTCCTTAGCTCCAGCTCCGATCGGCGGTTCCGATCCCGCACAGTTGGACTTCATCTCTTACTCGCGAATCTGGTGTTCCTGGTTGCGAGTGGTGGTTTTCTATGTTTCATGTTGTTAGTTGTTTCTTCCCACTTTGTGTGGAATGTTATCTTTTTGATATTTCGTTATTCTCCACACATACGTGTGTGAGTCGTTTATCCCTTCTCACATAAGGTGGTAGGTTCTTTCGCCTTGATTATTTAGGTGGCCGTCTTTTAAGGCGTTGATTGTTGTCTTTATTAGTATTCAATAATGCGTGAACATTTGTGGTATTAGCGGTGGTGTGCCTTAGGCCTGGGCGTTCATCGAATTCCATGTGTACTCGATTTCAGCTCTTATACTTTTGTATCACTTATCAATCAATGAAGATCTTGAAATAAATAAAAACATTGACACACTAACATTTCTGGCTAGTGTGTAGTTTCGGAAGGAAATTTAAAGATGGCATCTCAATATTGCGTAGAATTTGATTGCAATTTTACAATTTTTTTGTTCGTATATGTTATTCTAAATATATTAATAATTTATAGCACTAGATATCAATGCACAGTAATGCCTTCGTCAAAATTGAATGTATTAACTTAGTGCGTCATAAAATTGATGCTACTGATCATATTAAACAAGTAGTGTTAAAAATACTTGTAAATCCTACTATTCATTTAGGAGTCTTTCATTCCTCCCGCACTTATGCGTAAATGTTGTTTATTCTTTTCTCTCTGGCGTGAAATGTGTGTCTTACATAAAGTTGCTGATGCAATGTAGTTGCTAGTCGAGACTTTGGAATGACGTACAAGTATTGGTGAAAGTGTCGCTAGGCCTTCGCGTTAATGAGTGATTATATTCTTGAATTAGCTAGATATGCTATAATGATTTTGTACTATATGTATCTACTCGTCGGGAAAAAAAATCTTGCAAATAAGATTGTCACAGACCAAATACAAAATTGCACATCGTAACACAATTACCATCTATTATATAATAGAATAGAGTGAACGGACTTTCAAAATATGAACTATCCATTTTGCTCATACCTTTAAATTTTTTAATTTATGCTTACACAAACCACACGGACCCAGCCCGACCCATTAAAAATTAAAAATTAATATTAAAAGTTTATAATTACATAGACCACACGGGTCCAGCCCGGCCTATTAAAAATTAAATATTAAAAATTCCATTTGATAGCGTTTTAACCACATGGGTCCAGCCCGGTCTATTAAAAATTAAAATTTTATATTTACACAGAACACACGGGTCCGTTTAAATTTTTAGAGAAACACACGGGCCCAGCCCGGCCCATCAAAAATTTAAATTTACACAGACAACAGGGTCCGTTTAAATTTTCACATAACACAAGGGCCCAATCCGACCGATTAAGAATTAAAAATTAAAAATTTTAAATTACACTGACCATACGGGCTCAAAAATTGATCAATCGAGTTCCGTCCATATTTGACATGTTCGATTGCACATTCGGGACGACGCATCCCCGTCGGGACGACGAGCGCTACGCTAGTTCATCAATAAAAAAACACAATTAACAAGATTTTGGATCAAATTGAAAATATGTTTATTACATAATCGACCCCTTAACTAAATATAAACTGCAAATTCGTCCTTCATGAGTTTACGAGTTTCGAATCTGCTCTCTAAATTCGTTGATATACGAACGACTCGGCGACGCAACTGAAATTCACGGCGACTGTGCCTTGATCCCACGGTTCCTTCACTTTCGGTGTACTTTGGTTCGATCTCGCTCGGTGTTGTTTTCTCCGAATTTCGAAACTCGACTTTGGAAACGCATCTCAGGTACATGTCAATCTTGCGCTGCATATCAGTTTTGAGATTAGTTTTATCGGGTTTAGGGTTTAACAGTTCTGATTTCAGTTGGGGTTGCTCTAAAATTGATGTTCGGCGGTAAAGTTTCTGCCTTTGGGATTTGGGTTTAGGGTTTGTGATTTGGGGAATTTCAATTTTTGTTTTTTAAACAAATTTTGAATTTGATCTCAAAACACATATGGTGGTCAGATACATTATTGTGGTAGCTTTTGCGGGTTCTGTGAACAAGCAGTAAAATAAGTACTAATTGTTGGTGAAATGGCAATTCTTGTTAAGTTGTTATTGAATGTTGATTTGGTAGCGGATGGAGAGCTTTCTATTTGTTGATAAGATTATAGATTTTTGAAGATTGAGATGAATTTTGATGTTGGTATTTCTCACAGGTTGATACTCAGAAATCAAGGCTCGTGTTGCTATACCATAAACAAGCTTAGATGAGTGCAGGTTGCATATTGATATATTCTTTTATTGTTTCCGTTACTTATTATCAGTTAAATCACTTGTGATTTTATTCTTTTCTTTTTGAAGAACTAATTCTGCCGACTTTCATTATTCATTAATAAAGTAATGTATGTGTGTATGTATTAGGTGGAACCTTTGGTGGCAGTAGAGGAGCGAGACCTGTTCCACCGGAGAAAGGAGTCTTCCCGTTGGATCATAATCGTGAATGTGACGTGGTATTGTATCTTTAGTATTCGATATTCATCATCATCTTAGCCTTGAGTAGTATGAAATTTGTTGTGTCTTCGTCATCCTCATTTATACTTTAGTCACTTTCAGGAGAAGAAAGAGTACATTGATTGTCTCAAATCAGGTGGTCATAAGTCTGAAAAGTGCAGATTATTCTCAAAAAAGTATCTGGAGTGTCGGATGGCAAAGTAAGTAAAATACTAGCCATGTTTGATGATTTACAATACCGGCTTAATCCCTCTAGTTTTCTTAGAAATTCAAAATTAAAATTATTTTGGTTACAGACCAGGCATCCTGTATAATGTCTCATTATCTAAAACTAGTATTTTATTGACGTATGGTATCCTCAGAAAACTAGCTTTTGTGGTACTGAACATTTTCCAATTATTATTTTTTCCATATAATTTTCAGGAACCTGATGGCTAAGCAAGATATCTCAGAACTGGGTTTCAGCAAAGAACTTGAAGCTCAGCCTCCTGAGGATGGATAGTTCGAGTAGAAAAAGTTGAAGCCATCAAGTTTTCTAATATATCATCACCGGTTTGATACTCAATTTTGTGGCCAAGTGGCTTATGGAAGAAAAAAAAATATAAATCAACCAGAGAATTTTACTATTGTCGCAAGGTCAATATTTTACATTTTGATCGAGAATTGCTGGTCAACGTTTTTAGTTGACGCAGTCTTTATATTCCTTTATTGAGCAGAAACAGTTGAAAAACCTGGTATCAAAATCACCTGGTACTTTTACAGGTGTGTGTAAAACTGAAAATTGAATATAAAATTAAAATGGAACATTAATGGTGCACTTAAGGTATCATGCGGCTGTTACATCTTGTTCAACATCTTCTGATTCATCACCTATCAGAAACTCATCCCTGAATAAAAGTTTCAAGTATGGGGAAATCATAGGGAGCACTGGCAAATCAGCAATGTTTATGCTCATCAAGTCGAAAGCAATGCAGGTTTTATGCATGTGGGCTTCATCGAATACGGGGATTTTGGGGTATCTTTGGCTGAAATGTGTTAGTATGATGCGATATGCGTCAGCATCATCCCCAACTGCTATAGCCTCTCTTGTCGTACTATGGTTCTTATTGATTGCCTCATCAACCAATCCATCTTCAAATGTTGCCTGCAATTTAGTGGGCAATTATTTTGATAATTCAAGATTTTGAGAATAATTGTAAATGGTGATCTTGTGGCCGCACGGCTGCAATTTAATTTATGTGATATTAGACAAGTTACCTCGTGTATGAGAACAGTTGCTCCTCTGGCTGCTTTGATCAAATCTGGACATGGTCTAGTGTCACCAGAGTAAACCACCTTCCATCCTGGAATTAACTTCCCAAGACTGTTGGTTCTGTTAGCAGCCTTAATAACAACACCGAATGACTCAGGACAATGAATTACAGGGACACTAATCAAACTGTGGATACCAGATTCCGCAAGTATGTTTTCCAATGATTTGAGGACTGGAATGACGGCATTAATATCAGTAGGGCTATTAGGTCTTTTCAAAAAGCTCTGCATCCGGCTTCTTTTAGAAAACAAAGTGCCGTCAGCTTTCTGAGTCATTTTTGTGTGACTATTTGACTCAACATCTTCAATTAAAGATTTGTGAGAAGCTTCAGTGGTGTGTCTGCAATCCAGAAACTGCATGTCCAGATCTTCGAGTCTTTGATATGCATCTAAATACCGTTTAAGTGGTCTTGGCCCAATGACTAGTAGCGGTTCATGTGGCACATTTTTAAGTAACTGACATCGAACCGCAAGTATTCTGGCCAGGCCGGTATGATGATCTGCATGGATGTGGGAAATCCATATACAACTCAGACGTCTTATCCGATCATCAGCACCCTGCACACCATATCTGCAGCCATGATAAACCATCAATCCCGTGAATAAAAATTAATAACTTATGATGGAAAATGAAGATATGAGAAAATATAGATACCTTCTTTTTAACTGACCCAAGGTTCCTTCACCACAATCTAAAAGCAAACTACCCTTGGAAAATAGATTGATAAAAATGGAGGTAACATTACGGTACTTGGAGGGCTGGGACGAACCAGTTCCTAATAAAACAATTTCCATATCTTCCCTTGTAATATTTTCCAAGCATGCCGGAATTTTACTGTCATTCAACCAAGGCTCTTCGATCATAGCATTATTATCAGCTGTTGAAATCATGTAATTTTTTAGTAATCCATTATCATGCCATAACTGACTTATTTCTTGGGCTGCATCATCGATTTCTGGAATTTCAGTACGTAACTCATCAATTATGCGTGAAGGGTTTGTCAGGTTTGGAACACAAGATCTGTCTAATCCAAGCTGCGCAATAGGACGCAAGTGGAACTGATCCAAAAACGTGTGAGCATTAGAAAAATATCAAAACGGAAGTGGTGAGAATTATTTCCAGTGAATTTTATGGTAGAAATAATATCGAATGGCTGCATTATCAGCGGAATTATGCATTTTGTTACGCTAAGGTAGTGATGACTTATGTGACAATTTCCATTGCGCACAATTACCTTTAAAAGATTCTCAGCAGGTTCACTTTCACAATACTCATTCCCCTGGAAATCACAAGATCAAAAACAATGCATCAAAAGAAAATAGAATAACTATAAATCATTAAACATAGATAATAGTAGTGTATATACCTCAGAGGGCGTCAGATCGGCAGAGGATGATTTACGGTATGACCAAAATCCTGGTGCCGGGAAAAAGTAAGGGCATATGTGGTTAAGATGTGCTGTGATTCTTGCACTAGCTGTTAAAATTGGAATCTCCACATTTTTCCTACAAAATGATAAAATGCAGATTAAAAGATACAAGGATTAATCCCTTAACTGTAGCCACCAGAGTACAGCACGATATAGAAACAATAAACACTAACATTTCATGTCCAGCCATTATATGTTGCGCAGTGCCAAATCTCTTCATCCACTTCTGGTAGGTAACGTTTTTAGAAATTGAAGAGGGTGTCAAATGAATAATGCAACTGACAGTTTTCGTATCATCCCGCGAAAGGTCCGGGAAATCTCTATAAAACGGTGTAAGAGACTCGGCTGCCAACAGTTCAGACACATGCGACTCGGTGGGGCAGTTCACAAGGATGACAATCGGACCAGGAATCGACGGGTCCATAACATCAATGGGATGAATCTGAAAAATGAAAATTTATCACCCTCATTCAAACATGCAGATTTTATAAAATTTAAACTGTTGGTTACCAGATACTTACCATTATATCCTGGCGATCAGATTTCACCGAATTTCCAAGTTGGAGTTCCCGATACTTGGGACCGGGTTTAAGACCCAAAGCAGCAGCCTTGGCTGGGTCGAACTTTCCTTTTATTTCAGGAAGTTCACATACATACACAACAGAAATATCCCCTGGCTTACGCATTCCATTCAGACGCTCAATTTGGGGCCCTTTACTGCCAGCCGGTTGCAGAAGATAGGCTGAAATCCTGACAACCTCGTCGTCCACTAGAATTATCGGATCTGTAGACTTGCTACAGTCAGGAACCCGACCACCATTTGAGAGATCAGGTCCAAAACTATGAGTATGAACCATAGCAGCATTTGGTATGAAATTTTTCATCGCGTTCACCAAATATTTCAGATCTGATGGACCCCATACATTAACCTATAAACAGAAGTTATAAAAAAGGAACACACATTTAGCAATATTTTTGTTTCCACTGTCATGTGGCATTTATCCCTGCTAAACAAGTTTAGACTGATGGAATCAGATTCTTACAGATAATCCATCATCTCCAGTACCAGCCAAAGTCAACAAAAGACCTGAGATTTAACAGTTGCTACTTCAAGAATTTCTGATGCTAAATGGCACACAAACTGGAGTTTAAAATAATAATACAAAAATTATGTTTCAAACCTGGCAGACCGCCAGCAGTTTCAGAGCAGACACGCGAGAGGAATATGTGATCGATCTAATCAAGATATGAAGCGCAAAGGGCTTAGCGAACAAGTAAAACATAGAGAAAATTTTCAAGTGAAATGATAGTGGAACAATGAATGTACAATGTACCTTCGATAACTTAATCTTATGTTCCGTGCAAAATCTTTGTAGTCCCTGAAATAAAATAAACCTATAAAGATCAAAGATATGAAAGAACAGGCAGGTTCTTAAATCTTACTTCTTCCATTATCCACGACTTCCAAAATTTTGCACTTATTTAATGTTGATGCAATCGAGAAGAACACGCAAAACCCTCCCCATTATCTTGACCACAGAGATGAGCATATTACAATATTTTCCTCAAATTTAAAGTTATTACTCGCCGTTAGCAACATAATTCTACATACAAGCCACATAACCATGAATTACAGTTGACCAAATTGCCACACACGCCTAATTCAATTTCATGGTACACTGCAAGTGCTGAGCAAAATGAAATATTTAATCTCCTACCATTAAACACAAGAACAAGGAATAAATTTAACTTGAAACACAGCAATGAAATTACCTCTCCAGCATTGAAAATAAACCGTTGTTTGTCAAAGAAAAGCAAGATAGATGGCGATGTGTCCTGCGTATCCATTCCAGTCCCAAGAATCTGTATCCGCCAAACCATCAGAAGCTCAGAATCACAGCAATTACAAGTTACTTTTCACTGGCAGGTAAAAGTAAAGTTCCAGACTCTTAAACTACAAACTGCGATCTCACCATAAACATCATATGATCCTCGCGATGAGAAAAAACAGAAGAAGAAAAAACCTCTTACCCAACTCCTCTCAGGTTTCCGAACTGGAAATTTAGTACAACTATAAAAATTCTCAACAAATCAAACACTATAAAAAAAAACATTCAATGCGCACCTTTCAACAGTCAAAACCAATGCCCAATTCGAATTCACCAATACACCATAATTCAAGCACTGCTCTTTCCACATTCAACATTCACATTTTCTCTCAAAAAAAGATCAATACTTTTCAAGTAAAACTGCAGGAAAAAAGAAGAAGACGCACCTGCAGATAGCAAAGGGTGTTAACAGGATTAAGCTTGCGGACTTTAAGCTGCAAATTCTTCGGTTTATCATTCTTATCCTTACCTTCAGCTCTCCTCTTATTAAACGTCGCCGTCAACGGCCCCAATTCTTTCTCCATCTCCATCTCCTCGTCGCTCTTATTCTTATTCTCCTCCTCACGCAGCGTACTTGCGTGACGGCGACCGGGAGAGCGCGGGAAATGACGAAGTCGTTTGGATGGTGATGAGGCGAGGATGGGCTTTAGGTTTTTGCGAGAGGAGGGTTTGTGAATGGGGTGGAAGAAGTAGCGGGCGGCGGCGGCGCGTGGGGTGTTGATGATGGAGGTGGTGAAGAAGAAGCGGAGATTGGCGAGTTGTGGACGCATTGAAACTGCTGCTTCAATTGAGACGGTGCTCGGCGCACCAGAGGGTTTGGAAACCACTAAACGACGACGTTGAGTTTTGGGCTCTAGTTTCTAAAAGGGTTAACGGAGAAAAAGGTATTCTCATAGTTCATTTTGTATATAAAGGATACCGGTTGCTGTACCGTCGTTCGGCGAAAATGTGAAGAACAGATGCTTGTGGTCTGAGCTTCTGAGCTCTGTGTAACTTTAAACTTAAAAAATTAAAGGTATGGTCAAAATTGAAAATATCTATTTGAATATACGATCATGATCCTATTATGAATTTTTAATTTTAAATCATTGATTTTTTTTTATTAATTTTAATGTTTAATTTTTAAATTTAAAATGATTTTGGAATGTTTATTTTTAAATTTTTTTAATTTTAAATGGGTATTTTTTTTCATATTTTGTCTTATTCTTATTTTATCCTATTTCTATTTTGTTTTATTTCATAATTGATTCAACGATGAAAATATATGATTTAGCGACGAAAAAATTTCATCACTATATGTGTGGTGGTGGATTGTAATCTATTATATATATAGATTATAAACAAGTAATACAAGTATTTTATTAATAAAAAATAATTAAACAAATAAATAAATAGGAAATTGACATAAAATCAAACCTAAAATTATATTATTACCCTTCCATTAGTTTTAATCTCATGTCGTTTAACACTGACATGAATTCATTTTACCTTTACCAATTGGAAATGGAAGAAAAGAGACTGTCGTCTACACGAGAGAGTCGTCGGCTGATTGGGAAGGAGAGCGAAATCCAACGATGAATCCGAGCGATGCAACACGAAGGTAAAGATGCGAGAGCTTCCCGAGGTCGCGAGAGTGAGAGGGTGAGAGTCGAGCCACGCGGCACTTGTTGACGAAAGACGAGGTCGCGAGTTTGACGGGCGGGTGAAGAGTCAGCCGACTTCCAAGGACACCGGCCATGGACACCGGCGAGGATCTTCTCCATCACTTCCCTCAACCACAGCATCCATCAGGTATGTCTGATGACAATTAGGGTTTGCTTTCTTCCTTTTAATTGTAATTTTAATAATTGTTGTTCATCAGCTTCAGTGATTACGAAATTTGTTCATGTGCTTTCCTCGACCACAGCATCCATTCCTCATTGTCAATACGATTTTCCGCAATGTTCTTTGATTTCAGGTAAGTAGCTTTGATTTGCCTAATATGTAATGAAATTGATTGTGGGTATGTAACAAATCTTTTGAGAATTTTCTTTGCACCCAACTTCTGTTGTTGAGCACGGGCATATGTACTTTTCTTTTCCTCACTGTGAGAGTGCTTCAGTGCTTTTGGAAAATCAGAATGCTTATTTGGATCTTTTTGTTGGAAGTAGCATTGCTTAGGTAATTGTGAGTGCTTATATACATTGCTGATAGCGCCATATCGAAATTTGTTGTTGAGCACGGACATATTTTTTATCTCTACCTTTTAGTAGCTCGAGTTGTGTCTTTGTGTCTGTAGCTAATATTTTTGCTATGTTCTTCCGATTGCAGAGTTGAATATGCATTTTCAAAAAAGTTATTGGCATTCATTTAGCGTTTCTTAGACAACATCAGGGTATGTTTTAAATAATTTTTTTGAGTTTTTTTATTTAAAATTCGCATTATTTAAATTTTGTAGAAGTTTTTATATTAATAAATAGGATAAAATGCAGAAAAATGGTATTATAATAGTTCATTTTACAGATAAAGGGTTTTATAAATGATAATTGCAGAAAGCAAGTATTAAAAGCACTTTGTTAACGAAAAATAAGTAATCGTCGTTTTCTTACTTGTTTTTCGGAAGGTTCCACACGTTCGTTTTCTACATTCCACACACCGTTGCGTTTGTTTTAAAGCGTAGATACAAAATCCATTGATATAATATCTCTCAACGAATGATATCCACAATCCACATAATTAATCTCTAGGACTATTTTGAGTGCAGATTGGAATTAAGATCCGCGGCTGCCTTTGTAAGAAATTGTCTCCACATCACTATCGACTCTACTTCATCAAGGCTAGCTCTGGATCGTGTCCTCTATATCGGCCTTTTGTTGATTTGTTTATCAAAGCTAATCAGCATATAAGGAAGACCCTTCTTTTGGCCCAGATCAATTTTCCGCCTCATGACAACACTTTTGCAATATAATGTTGTTGATCAGCCCTATCAACTAAACAAATTGTAAACCCAATCTTTAACCTAATAAGAAATGTATATTGATTTTGGAATTAATGGAGATGCAACTTTTGTCATCGATAGCCAGCTTGCTCACGGGCAATTGGTAGCAAATGGAATGTAATTTAATCAAAATGCATTGATCTCTGCTACCCCATGTTTAGCATTGCTACCAAACTTTATTTGTTTCGACATGGATTTATCTAGCTGCGGAATCATGATCCCATATGATGATGTTTCTGCCAACCTTGCCCTTATTTCAAATTCAAAATACGAACAACTTGACACCGACACGATGTTTGTGCTCATTTGAATTGAATTTAATGATATGAAATTCTAGTTTTAACTCATGAAAAAAAAAGAAAAACTGAATGAAATAGCTTTATATATGGACTTGTTCTCTTACTAGCTGACGATACATACCGAGATTAATTACAATTCTCCCTAGATTTTATTTTGGTTGTTTGTACTGAACAACGCATGAACCTTCAAATGTAAAGGAAGAAACCATTAATCTCTAAGTGTCTTCCTTTGAAAGTATTTCACTCCGAATCCATTTGAAACACTTTGAATATTCATAGCCGCCGTTGATGCTGGTGGGAAGAAAACTTCATGTGCCTAGAGTAGCGAGAGGGTGCTTAATGTAAGTTAGCCAAATGACAACCCTCAAGTAATAATACTTCACATGATGCACAAGGTTCCAAAAGCTTGATAAGGATCTCTTTCATCAACCAGCAATATTCAGGCCAGGGAGCCAGGCTAGCTAATTAAGTGTACCCTTCGCGCCTTTGCTTGGCTAATGACATCCATGATCCAATCTGCCCGGCCGCCCCCACATGGCTTTATCAACCTTCAATGGAGATTTCCATATTCTAAACCAAACTCTATTCTTACTTATATAAACCCTAGTGCCAAACACTTCTTCCATCACCACAACACAGCTTCACACTAACTTCTCTCTCTAGCTTTGCGTTGTTGGTAAGTGCTTGCTTGTTTTTTTTTTGAGCAAAAATGGCATCCAAGGCACTACAAGCAACAGCCCTTCTGCTGGCCCTCAACCTCCTTTTCCTCACTATGGTTACAGCTACATCCGTTCCATGCCCACCGCCACCTCCTAAAGGTCACAAGCACCATCACCCAAAACCCCCGTCCAAGCCAGCAACCTGCCCTAAGGACTCTTTAAAGTTAGGAGTATGTGCTAACCTTTTAAATGACCTTGTTCACCTTGTTGTTGGAACCCCACCAAAGACTCCATGCTGCAGCCTTATACAAGATCTTGCTGATCTTGAGGCTGCTGTCTGCCTTTGCACTGCCATTAAAGCTAATGTGTTGGGCATTCACCTCAACGTTCCGGTTTCACTGACCTTGTTGCTTAACTATTGTGGCAAGAGTGTCCCCTCTGGCTACAAATGTGCATAAAAGAGATCGTTGAAGAAACCCTTTGAAATATTTCCTCCAACTGCAAAATTCTTAATTAATATATTATTGTATCATCTGTCTATCAATGTTTGCTTTGTCTTGTGTGTGAAATTGTTTTGTTATGTGCTTTAATTACTCTATTTGCAAAAGCCTTTGTTGTTTGTGTTGTAATAATCTATTCGATTACAAAGTTTGTGCAACTCCAATCAATATGAGATTTGATCAGTCGTAAGAAAATGTTGGGAGATATGTTATTAGAACTGCTTTGAATCCATAGCGAAAGATAATATTTAAATTTAATTTTTTCTCTGTTAAGATTTAAATCAAAATGTTGGGAGATTTGATCACCGACGTGAATTGTTTCTCTGTTAAATTTAAATTTTTGTATTTAATTTTTAATTTAGTTTGACTGATTTAGTTAGGTGATAGAGACTTAGTTAGATGTTGTTGGTAAATGTATGGATTTAGTTAGATGTTGTTGGTAAATGTATGGTTAGCTAGTAAGATATTTAGATAGAATGATTTAGTTAGGTGATAGAGATTTAGTTAGATGTTGTTGGTAAATGTATGAATTTAGTTAGATGTTTTTGGTAAATGTATGATTTGTTAGTTAGATATTCTTTTACTAGCGGTCCACCATCGTCTCGACGGAAGTGCGGGGAACAGACGCTTGTGGTCAAGGCCAGTGTGGTCTTTGCAAATTTTAAATGGATCCGTGTGTTGTGTATAAATTTAAACTTTTAATTTTCAATTAGTCAAGCTGAGCCTGTGTAGTATGTGTAAATTTAAACGGGTCTGTGGGCAAGGGTAAATTGGGTAAGTCATACTTGCTTGACATTTTTGAAATTATTACGAATTGATGACCGATCACCAAAACCTCCCTATTCTATTATATATATAGATAAAGATAAGATATACATCTGACACAATGTGTAGAGAATTATTATTTTGTCAGAAGAACACGATTTCTAAGCAGGTATGAAGAATATAAATTTTGTATCCTGTACACAATTTCATCAACCATGGAACTTCAGATGGGCTGAAGATAATACGCGATGCAACTGTCCAGATGGATTATTTCAAGATGATACCCCAAATGTATTCTCCCCGCTGTAGGTAACACAAAGAGAGCCATCATCATCCTTCTTGTCTTCATATATGGTTGACATAACAGCCCCTGGACCAATCATCCGAATTATTAGGGGTAATGAAAGAGTCATTAGACCTGGCCAAATCGACATATGTAAACATGGTTACCTGTAGTTGGCAAATTGTCCACAAATATGAAAATTGCCTTCTCCACGCTCAGTTTGATCCTCTTTCACATAGACAAATTGTCCAACAGTCAAGTCGGCTGGGACCAGATATCTACAACAATTTAACAGGAACAAAATCATCTGCTAGGAAATTTAGGGTTGAGGAAACAAAAAAGCAGCAGTGAGTTAGTTAGGAACTTACTTTTTCTTGTCTACTACGTTAGGAATGTCGCTTTTCTCTGCTTTTTCCACAATAACCTGGCATATTAGGATCTTAAGCATGTGGGCAAAATACTGGTACACAATATATTAGGTCTCAGTTTTTTTATCAGTTTCGGTGAATGAAAATATTGGTTTGCAAACCCAGTAAGTTTCAATGAATGAAAGTTATTTTATCATCTCAAACATCTAATCAATTTACACTTTCAGTAACTCAACATTTCACAAGTCAAACGAAGTCTACAAGTGGTCTTTGTTATCCCAAACAACGGTAAGTCAGTAACAATTCATCAATTACAGCTCTCCCCGGAATTCTATCAGGATACTTGTCCCTGATCCTTGAAGCCTCGGCCCGTCTCGTATCTAATCATCAACAATAACGTGAAAATTTTAACATTACCGAATTATAATATCTTCATGATAGTTGTAGCCAAAAACTTCAGATCAATCACTTTAAAGTGATCGATCAACAAACCTAGCATCTATCTCTTCCACCCATCCATGTGCACTTTTTACCCTCGCCAATGATGTACAAACTACAAACGCAATTAACATAAACACTTTCTAAAATTTTGACATTTCATTTGCTTATTATAACATCAATATAAACCAGTTCCACGAGAAGATCCTCTCTTACTGTAACAACACTTCTCGTATCATGATCATGGAGGGAACAATCTCATAGCACAACTCACGAATGGAAACAATTTCTGATCAGCAACCAACCAAAAAGACCAATAATCTTGACAAAATTTACAAAACACAGCCATTTCAAGAACAGTAAGTTGCCCATACCAATATCATTCTCCTCCTTGAATGAGCTCTTCGCCATATCCTCCAAAATCAATACAGCTACGAATAACAAAAATTCAAACATTAAACATCAAATATCCCAACAAAAACAACAATAAAGTTCAAATTAAAGAAACCCAGAATCAAATATCATAAAAATTTAGGGGATTGATCAAAACCAAAAACAACACAGTGGATAAATTTCAACAAACGAAACCAAACCGATGATGATCGATCACACAAAAGAATAACATATATTACCTGCAGCAAAAGACACCCACCACCGAGTCGAGAGTCCGAGGCTCAAAAAACGATGAAAGATTGCAAATTTACAACCACCAGAACACCATTGCTCCTCTTCGTTCCTTCCTTCCACAACAACCTCATTCAACCGCCACGTGTCGAGCTCCAGTGTCCAAAACGGCGTCGTGTGTTCTATCAGTAGCTTTTTGTTGATGGGCTTAGGCTAAAAACAAGTGAGGCCCATATGAAGCCCAAAAGCCGAGAAAGAGACAACATTGAACATTGAACATTTCATTGCTGTTTTTTTATTAGAAAAGAATAATAAAAGTAATTTTTTATTTTTCTCAAGAAAAAACAATTGTGGGTTTCTAGAGAGAGAAAATGAACGCTGGAGAGTAAAGATTCCAACCAACCAACCAACACCAACACATCGAACCCCCCCAAATCGACTTCTCCAATCACCGCCCACAGCCACCTCCGCCCTAAAGTTCCGATCTTATTCACACTCATCTGCCCCTTTTCTCGAATCGGGGGTAAGAAAAAACCCTAATTTATCAATTTGATTGCGGAAAATGAATGAGGGAGAACTACTCAGCATCGAGCCTCAAGAGCTCAAGTTTCAGTGTAAGTTGTTGCCATTTTGGGTAGATCTGTTTTTTTTTTTTTTTTTTTTTTGGATTTTGGGATTTTTGTTTATTTTAATTATTTGTAGTTGAGTTGAAGAAGCAGATCGCCACCACTCTCCAGATGTCCAATAAGACAGACCAATATGTGGCCTTTAAGGTATCTCACTCGTTTCAATTCGTGACAGATTGATTTCATAGAAACGATGTGTTGTTTGGATATGAATCTGATACCGAAATGACCTTGTTTCATTTAGTTTTCATTATTTGGTTGATGAGTTTAGGTGGATTTGGAGTTATGAGCTTTGAGATTGATCCTCTTTTTTTTCAGTGTAATTTGTCCTACGATGTGGATTTCAGTTTTTAGTTTATCTGTTTCTTTTTTTGTATCAGGTTAAAACTACTAATCCTAAGAAGTACTCTGTGCGTCCGAATGCTGGAATTGTGTTGCCCAGGTCGACAAGTGACATCATAGGTTGCCCCCCTTTACCTTTTTAGTTTCCTTTAAGGAGTTTCTGACTTGCGCTAATAGTTGTGTCTTTCCTTTTTTATTTGTTGTGTAGTTACAATGCAAGCACAAAAGGAGATGCCGGCTGAGTTGCAGTCGAAGGACAAGTTTCTCCTTCAGAGTGTTATTGCACCTGTTGGTTCCACACCCAAAGATATTAGTCCCGAGATGGTAAGTCCAGGCAAGTTTTATGATTTTACTGCATTTGATTTTGGTTATTCATTAACATGAGGGGAGTGTGAAATTTCAGTTTAGTAAGGAGGCAGGGAATATTGTGGAAGAGTGCAAATTAAGAGTTGGTTATGTTGTTCCTCAACGAAGCTCGCCTATTCCTGAAGGGTCTGATGAGGGCTCGTCACCTAAAGGATCAGCGGCTGATGATGGAAATTCAGATGGGTTTGCTGCTGTGAGTTTACTGCCATCATATCAGCCTATCAAATTAGCATTTCTTCAATAAAAAAAAAGTTAGCATTTCACATTTTAAGCTCGAATTATTGTGTTTGGTTTTCTGAATTACAGGTGACTAAAGCATCTGTCGACTTTCATGAGAAGTCGGATGAGGTATTGACATTGATATTCCCTTTATTATTTCCTTGTGCCTGCTGGTTCTTTTTCTCGTTCAGGATATGTGCATCAAGATTTCTGTTGTAAGGATTTTTTTTTCGAATGTGAATTGGTTGGGAAAGACTAAATATTAGTGTATTATATTGTTGTGTTCATGTCAGTTTATCTGCGCAACATGGCGGCAGAATATAATTATGCAACTCTATCTCACTAGTCCTCCTAAATGGACTCTGAACCACTATTTTCTTCTTTCAATTATTGATATGATATGTAAAATTGGAAATGCTTGGTTTCATATAGTGCATCAAATTCCGTTCACCTCATCTGTCCTTCATTATGTGTTAGTTTGGTCGTTCCATGATTAGTTTATCCGATATCTCAGGAGAAAAAGCTTGCTGCTGAAATAGAGAAGGCTCGTCAAGAGAATATAAAGCTCCGTCAGGAACTGGTAAATCAGTTTTACTCCCCTCGTCACCCCTTTCTCCTTTAAATTCCAGGGCCTTTTTCTTAGTCATCATATTCAACTCGCACATGCTTCCCTAAAACATTCATTTTACTTTTACTTTCAGGAGCAGCTGAGGGTTACAGCCAGCAAGAAATCAGGCGGCATTTCATTCATAGTCATGATCCTGGTCGCCATTTTCAGCATCATTTTGGGCTATCTGTTAAACAGATAAACAATTTTATCAACCGGGTAAGGATGGGACAATTGCAGCCTCACACCGCAGAACTTTTGCTGAGCAAGAATTGAAGAAACTTAGTTTTACTTCATGCTTTCTAGTACGGCGTCAAGCTTATGAATTATAAATTTTTTAGGTTGGATGATTGCTCGTTTATTTTTGTTATATATTTCATGTTATATAGAAAGTTGAATGGAATTAGTACTGGGCACGAATTGATGCACAAATGCACAAGTAATTTTTGATATTTTTTATTTGGATCAGCTTACTGTGTAGCTAAACTAAACCCTAAGATATACTCCATAAGATTGAACTATCACTTCAGTAAGAGTACGAAGTGAACTAAGTGCATCACAATGTCATATGGTCAAGGTTTTCTTCTAAAAAAAATTATGTATGGAATAGTTATGAAAATGACTGACATCTAAATTCAAGTCATTTGTGTTAAATTGTACTCCTTTTGCAATGTCACAATTTATATGTCCACTTATTAAATTAAGTTTTTTTTTAAAAAATTTACTTTATTACATTTATAATTATTAAATATCTACAATATAAAAGAATATACATCATTAATTGCATAGTCAATTATGTATTGTCTAAAATGTCCCCCTCCCTCATTTATTGCTTACCATGTCATCCTTTCCAACCTTCATTAATTATGGATCAAAACATATCATTTCCGTCCATTAATAATTAAAATTAAAATAGATCACACGGGTTCGTTTAAATTTTCACAGCTCATACGAGCCCGTTTAAATTTTCGCAGAACACAAAACATATCATTCCGACCCATTAAAAGGTAAACAAACCCATCCCGACTCATTAAAAAGAAAAATAAGTAAGGATTTTAAATTACACAGATCACACAGTCTTATTCGATTATGCATTCGGGACGAAGTTATATAAAATAGTGGGAGCGTATAAATATATAAATATCTGTTTTAAGAAATGGAGTGAGTAGTTAATTAAAAAGTCAAAAATATTTATGATTTCTTTAACGCTCACCTGCAATCATGATAGACAGTTAATATCATATTAAGTCACACTGACTTCAATCCTTTCCATTAAAGATTCCATTAAAGAATATTCTAAACATTAAATTTATTAATTTGAAGAAAACCAATATCACAATCACATCAATATTTATGTTATCAAAATGAAAGAATCTCAAGTATATTGCAATTATTCATTCTTATAATTCATAGTGACACTTACACATGAAAATAGAAAGAACATCTAACTATTACGAAGTAAAAAACCATTTGTCAACGTCTTCTGTGAGACAAAAGATAATTTATGTCTTATTACTAAGAGAGCTGCATGAGGTTCCGTTCCTTTAGACTCAGCCCATCTCGACGCCATCGTCCTTATAAGCCGTTTGGCTGTACCTCCAAAATCTCCCAATGACTCCATAATAAAAGGCTCAAAAATCAGTCCATTAGCCAAACAACCTGCTTCGTATTTAGAAATATTTGTCTTCTGCTCTTCCCGCTGCCTCTCCCGACTCCAACTTTGCACTTTGCACCTCCTACGAAAGGAGACACAATGAACACATTCACACATAAATCTCTATCGTTGTCCCAAGTCGGCACTAAAATGTCCGCGGGCTTCTCCCCGTTATCGAGAAGGCCAGCCACCTCTAACTGAGGCCCATGTTGGCCTCTCTTAGAAAAGTGAACAACACATCTCTCACAGTATTATGCCTTCTAATCCTCCTTCCCCAACCAGGGCAATGATAATCGTGATCTCCAGCTGCGTATGACATCTGTAAACCCCTACATGTCGTACACGCTCGCGAAGACGTAAACACATTATGTCCGGTATGGTATTTGAGAGCCAAGCGATACTCCGCCGGGTTCATACGAAACCCAAAAAAAGACGTTGTTATTTGACATGATATGAATTAGCATGAACAGAACGAACCTGAATATTTGACATGATTTGAACTAAAGTGATACATCTTCTTCATTTTCAATTCGAAATGATAATGACTTATCATGTCTTCATCATTCAATACTAAATATAAATGAAATTTACCATTTTTAAATTTTCAACTTGCAGTTCAGTCAAAGTTCAATTCAATTCAGTTCATATAAAAAGAACAGACCCTTAGTATCACCAATAATATGAAATACGTGCAAGACGACATTGCTAGAGAGGACTAGGACAGCAACCATGAGATACAAGCTGCCAATAATCTTCTGTTTATCAAAAACAAATTCAACGAAAGAGGGTGACGCAATGGGATGGTGGTCTTTTCCGGCAGCGGCACTATGCATAACTCATAAGACTCATCATCAATGCCCCAATAACACATAAAACTGTCCCTGTGATCTTCACGCCCAGAGTAGCGGCCTAGCGGTCAGCTCTTGATCTTTCATTGAGGAGGTCACAAGTTCAAGCCCTCCTGAGTACATCCACGCCTTGAGCTCAAGGTGTGTCCGGTCCTTAAGCGTTAAAAAAATCTTCGCTGAGTTCACTCTACTGTAAATGCAACTCAGCTTCACTTTCTCTAGTCTACAAATATGACTCATTTCAGCACTGAGAAGTTCACTTCAAGTACTTGCAAGAATTTGAAAACTAAAAAAAAAGGGTACCTTGTGATCCAATGGAATGATGAAAATGAGACCAGCCGACCAGGCGCAAGATTGGGCATGGCAGTAGCAATTGTTGGTGAAGTTAACTCAATCCCCTTCAAGAACAAGGACTGAAACAATGTCACCCCTGAGCATCATCAATCACCATACTTACTAGTTACAACTTACAATCAAGATGAGATGCATTTTATTCAAAAACAAGGAAAAACTGTCTACACAAGGTGCATTTTTTTCATACAAGCTTACCCTGCGAAGGAGATCATGACCAGTTTCAATATCTCCCCCTCCCTTCTCCAGGAGAGGGATGGCTAGGGAGACATCCGAAGAGACGGTTATCGATCTGATGTTTCCCTCTTCTGTAAAAATCTCAACAATCAGCTGCATACAGTTTTGATAAAAGATTTATGTAGGGATTTGTCAAAAGAGGAAAAGGGTATGGTTTTCCTTCATGGGAGTTTTTGCAGAGACAGCTTTTGTTTGCTTGTTAAATTTAGCGGTGTCTCAAATGTTTCTCTTCCTCAGCTGTAGGAGATACTTGTTTGAGATCATTGTGTGGTTTTACTTGTTTGACATCTTATAAATGCAGTTTTTTAAGAAAAAAAATTTATGTTATTTTGCATTTAAAATGTTAAAACATAAAACTGCTCCAATATCCAACAACACTAAAAATAGTCGTTCACTGCACTTCAGCTCCGATCAAACAACTGTGAACCTCAAGAAGTGTTCTAGGAAGAGGCTAACATACTTGCCTGTTGTCTCTTGACTTCCATGTTGGACAGTTATTTGCAGAGAGTAGCGTAGTTAATATCAAAGTAAAGGAGTGTTTTTATTGATATCTGTTTGAACTGAGATATTGAAATGTAAATGTGTGAGGTAGCCAATTGTGACAAATAGTGTGGCAGTACAGAGGCCACAAAACTTCAAAAAAAAATATCAACAACAAGATGTTCACCAGCATTGAAGAGCGCTCGGGCCTTAGATGTTGGAGCGGCAGTGACAATATCCTTTTCGTCAAGTTACCCATAAAGCAACATCACCTAGGACCAGAAAGCCCAAGCACTGATAGCAAGGAAATAATATAGACCAATCAGAAGCAAGCGAACAGAAGTGCATTCATTAGAAACAAATTCAAATGTACGAACAGGAACAGACAGCTGAGTATAGATATTGTGTTAGGCCATATTTACAAGGAACTAATCACAAATCGCACAGTTCAAGAGAGTTCAACAAATACTGATGACTATATAAGTTAGCAAGACAGCAAGAGCACGAAAACTGTTGAGCCAACCTTCTAACCCATCATGGTGTCACGTGCCATCAAATTCATCTGGTGAAAATAAGCAGTTTGTCACAAATTATACTATCAGACAACTGCAC
>JAWWMW010075574.1:0-13602 GCA_035048345.1 Echeveria elegans
TTTAAAATTTAAAATTTAAAATTTACACACAACACACGGCCGGGTCCGGCCTGACCCATTAGAATTTAAAAATTAAATCACACGGGTCCAAAAATTTGTCGATCGAGTCACGCCCGTGTTTGACCGTTTGATTGCACATTCGGGACGATGCATATCCGTCGAAATTAAAAATTAATAATCAAAAATAAAATTTAAAAATTTAAATTTAAATTTAACAGAGAAACAATTCCCGTCGGGACGACGGGATCACCACTTGTATAATATACATGTACACGAGGAAAGATGGAATTCCTCCGCATCACGCCTGGTCTTTATATACTCATAAGTGACTGAGTGCTGCCTGGAAGCCCATTCTACTACATTCTTGCACTTACATTAGAACTAAAGCTATTAATAACACAAATCCCCAAGCACCTGATAATCTATGTCATAGTAAAAACTCTCAAAGGGCTACATTATAGTTCAAGGCTCGAGCCAGTGAGACTTTGCCACCGGGCGCTTCAGGTTACTGAGGGCCGATCACCTTAGGTATGCATATCTGAAAAACACGTGTTATGAGTTTTCTTGTGCAAAATGCTAGAGCACATTTACATACAATGGTTGGTTGATGGCTTTTAATCAATTGCTGACTGCTGCAGAATCACCAGGCAACATTTCCAATTGCAGCGGGAACAAGATGATCCTTCTTTTATCTAATGGTAGGCGCTTCTATAACCGTCTATTGTAAAATGGTGACGGACATCCAATATGAGTTTGAGCTGATCTTTTTACGAAAGGATGCTCCAGAAGCTGGGCAGCACTGGGACGATCATTTGGGTTCACCCTCAGGCATTGTAGGATGAAATCACGAGATTCATCTGAAAGGTCT
Organism: Echeveria elegans; assembly: GCA_035048345.1. Lineage (NCBI taxonomy): Eukaryota > Viridiplantae > Streptophyta > Magnoliopsida > Saxifragales > Crassulaceae > Echeveria > Echeveria elegans. The sequence goes on from JAWWMW010075574.1 coordinate 869, forward strand.
TCAGGAATCTCAGGCAGTGTACCGCGCCCAATGCAGTAGAAAGCTTGCATCTGTTGTTCAAGAAGCAAGTTTCAATTTCAAACATAGTCATGGATGGTGAAAGCCATACATAAGGTAAAATAAATACTTTTGGCTTGGGCACCGTAGGAAGCATGCAGCTAACAAAGCAAAGGCAGACACATACATGAATATAGAATTTTCCCGTTTTACCAAACTGGTGGATTTCTAAATGTTTTTAAGATTCAAAGCCAACACAGGTTCCGGTTCAAATTCCAGTGTTTTGGTCAAGACAATCAAATTATTAATTCTCCCAATTCTCAATTCTCATACAGCAAATGTGAATGTGATGCAACAACTATGTATGCAGGACGCAGGACACCTCAATAAGACTGATTTATTATCCAACACATTTTAAGCTTATTGTTTTGACTTTTGAAGCCTAAGCCACAACATAATTCAGCCGAAGTTTAGAAACTGAGCTTCCTGGACTTGTATTGGTTCATCAGAATAATTGGTCGAAAATTCATTGGTTACAAAAGGATATCGACTTCAGTTAAGTGCTACTCACAGGATGAAAAATGCAACTCTAGTAAGACAGTAGTAGTATAGCAGATTGATTATTTTTTAAGAAGACGGGGATGGCGTTTGAATCCTTACCCATTCCAAATGAGAATAAGGGATCTGCTGAGTCAGCATTTCTAAGACGGTGCAACCCAGACTCCATATATCAGCTGCGAGGCCATAGCCTTGCTTCTTTCCATTTATGACCTGCACTTCCATTTGCATAGCATTTCTTTAAGGTGGATTATATCACTGATGGCTTTAGTAAGAGATATGTGAATTACTGGGACGTACATGGCATTTTTTTATTATTAAATATTTACTAATTCATTCAATTGAGTGGTCTACTATAATAACCATCAAGTATTTATGAGCCACCGTGAGCAAGAGAAAAGACCTCAGGAGCCATCCAATATGGTGTGCCCCTGCAGGATTTCACATCATTCTTTCGCGTTGCCTGAGGATAAAACTTCAGTCAGCAACAGTTCAAAATGTTAATCATTGCAAAATGAACATCTGCAAGACTGTTACCTTTGCCAGTCCAAAGTCAGCCAGCTTCACAGACCCACTTGCATCAACAAGTATATTTGCACATTTAATATCCCTTCAACAAATTTTTAAAAAAAGGAAGAAAGATGTGTCAGAAATTGAAATAAAACTTTCAGTGAAAATATTATCAGTCTTTCCTATTCATTTGTCAACATGTAAGCTTCATATCACTCAAAATAGAGAAGATTATCATTTTATGAAAGAAACAGACTTGATAACCGCTAAAACATTATAGAAAAAGAAATAGACTTGAATGAACTAGCAGACATCATCAAGTGGTATTCTCGAAAAACAAACATATAAGGTAGAGTGCAGACCTGTGAACTACTTCCCGTTCGTGTAGGTACTTCAGACCATTTAATATCTGCCGCGTGTAAACAGAAACTTGGGAGTCTCGGAGCTTATAAGTCTGGTACAGACTTAACAACGAACCTCTCGTCACTAACTCCAGAAATATATACAAATTTGCCTCATCCTGCAACCGAAAGAACAATTACCATCAATTATGTCTATAAATCTTTTAATATGTTAAAATTTTCTCGCCCTGTAGTAAACAGCACAAGTGGCATTGGCAATGTTTATAAACCGTATGCTAGAGCAAAATTTTAGGTTGCGCAACTAATGGAGAAAAAAGAACAAACATACCTTATCTGTCCCATAATATTGAACAATATTTTCATGTTCAAACTGCCTTAGAAGAGCTATTTCCTGATGAAATTACAAGGCAAAAGCAGCAGATTAGTTGATAATAGGTGGTGGTCAGAAGTAGTACATTGAAAGTTGCAACCGTATGAAATGAAACTTATTGTTAATCAAACTTAAACGACCTAGTTGCGTGATTTATATTCCTACGAAAATTATGGCAGCATCGGGATAAGAAGACTGTTTGTTATATGTACCTGCTCAAGCTGTGAAACACTTTGCTTCGCTTGGCTCCCTTCATCGAGTAATGAAACTTCTTTAATAGCAAAAAAGAACCCATTTCTGCACAATCAATAAGTCAGTTTCTTATATGTCAGTGTCCTCAACGATATCACAAAAAATTGCTAAAGATATATCAATCACCAGTGCAAGCATATTCGTAGTCAACTTGACATAATTCTTGAAGTATGAATGTCAGTGAAAACAAACCACGGACTGTGTCCTGATAAGTGAAGCTTTTAGTTTCATCAATTGATACAAAATAAGATGCCTACTTCAAAAAAGTGAACTAGCAAAGAAGTGAAAATCTCAGATTATCTTGGCAGGCATTAGTTAGCAGCTAAGAAACTAGTGTTAGTAACTATACTAACATCGAAAATCTACAAGCATGGGATACTCTAAAGGTGCAGGTGGTAAAGGTTTCAAGTTCAACATAGCACTTACTCAGATATTCCCTCATACACCGATCCATACGAACCACGTCCTAGAAGCCCACCCTTCATCCAACCTTGGATAATTGGTTTATATCTATCAGTAGGAGACACATACGGAGTTGGCTCACTGTTTGTGGAAGAATCATCCCCATCATTCGAAGTGCTAAATATATACGAGTCACACGGAGTATCAACACGCTTATGCCCAGCTCCACCAACTCCATTCCTTTCACCAACATCCTTTTTCTCTTCACAGTAGTCAATATTTGACGAACTGAACCTTGCTTGAGTAAGGAAAGCACTTCTACTCACATCCGGGGCAAAAGGCATCTGCGTACCCCAAGCCGTACAAGATCCGTCTGTCATAGGAAACTCCAAAACCACTGGCGCTTCAAGAACCGGTGGCCTAACACCCTTAATCCCTCTTCCATGCCCATTAACAACAACATTAAAACCACCAATGCCATCCCCCCAAACCTCACTCAATTCCGCAACCTCGTCACAAATCCGAACACTATCTCCAATCCTACCAACCAACTCATCCAAAACACGCTCCTGAACGGTTTCCCCCAAGTCATGAAAACTAGGGTTATTCCCACTAACATCCATCTTCAACCCAACCTCTCCATACTCCCGTCCTTTCAAAGCCTCCCAAGCTTCAGTAGATATATCAAAATCATCAGGACCAGACAAACCCATACTCCTACACATCATCGCGATCTCTCCCTCAGCTCCCTCAATCCTGAAACTCCTTAACTCGGACACATCCATGGATCGCGTCCAGTACGAATTAGAACTCTCAGCTGATGTCGAAGCTGATGAACCACTCTGTAGTTGTGGCGCCTCGTAATCCGTGTACCGCATCGCATTCAGCCTCTCTAGCTTCGGTCCCTTCTTCTTCGACGACGACGACTTCCTCCTACCAGTCACAAATCGATGCATCCCGTTCCTCCTCTTCCCATCCAACCTCTCTCCTCTCCCTGCTAGGTTTTTCTCTCTCTCTAACAACTTCGCTGCAGAACCGACGCACAAGTTCGACGAATCTGCAGCTGCGGAATTTCACTTAACGAAATTGATACCGTGCGGAGAATTCTACCATCGAATCGACACCGAATTTTTACTTTATGTAAAAAAAAAATGAAATTAAACTAAATCAGGAGAGAGAGAGGAAGAAGACGGTCGGTGAGTCCGAGTCCGTCCATTGATGAGACTCCAACAAAGTGAAGCAGCAGACTGTTAAAAAATGCCGCAATTCTGAAAACGAGATTGATCGCGATGCCACGTGGTGGTTTTTTTTAGTGCTTGTTGTTTCTCTCGTTATTTGTTTTTGCGATAGCGCAAATTTAGCACCGTGATTTTCACGGCCCAGATTATTGACAGCCCATTTGACGGACTGTCGCGCATTACATAACGAATATACGTATCTGAAAATCTCCCGCTTGAACAATCAAAACCAAAATTATATACAAAAATCTCCTACTTGCAACATTACATAACGTGATAACGGGTTTATTTACAACGAAAAAAATGACGGGATAGTTCAAGAGAAAGAACCGGCCCTCCAAAATAATTTTTGGTCAATGATCGCTCTCAAAACTTACAAAGATAGAAGGTGATTGGAAAATTTGCTTTTTAAGGAGCGAACAAATTGCTTCACCTACAAGTTACCATCTGTGTCAGCGTTGCGGCATGTCTCCACAAAATGAGCAATGTGTTGTTTGGGAATACCATTTTCATCGAATTGTTGGAATTTGAGAGGTTGATAAACTCGCGACACGCACAAACTTAGATCTTCCTATACGGCTTGGTGTAACGATCGACAAACTAGTCTTTACTCAACTAACTCTTCACCGCATTAGCTATCAATAACTTGATAAGTCAAATTCTTGACATGTTATTTACTTTATTACTTGCGAATTCTAGTAATTTTTTGAATATTTGTCGCTCCTTTATTGAGTGTTTTAGGTTATTTATCATGAAGTAGAGATTTTGATGCTCATTGGAAGCAAAACGAGCAATTTGCGCATTCCAGAATCTTTTGAGCTTCAAAAGCTTTTAGGGCAAGCATCGGTGGTCCAATTGAGACCAAACAAATAGCGTTGCAAAGCTGACTCAAAATCCTATGACTTTCATGTTGAACACAAGAAATGATTCAGAAAAGAGAGTCGTCCGGGAAAAGAACAAGTAACCGGCACAGATGAAGAACAACTTACTCGCATACTTACAAGTCATATGCGTCTGCTATTTACAAAGGGTCCGCGCCAATGTGCTGACTTCAACGATGTTTTGTGTACTTCGGGCTAAAATTTGGAGAATATAAAACGAAATAAGATGGAAATCTGATGGAGAACGAAAATTGGGACGTTTTGAAGAAGATTTGGAGGCTACACGAAGACAAGTCGAAGAAGAACAACTTCACGCCAAAAATGATTTCTTCACTCTTTTTTCTTTCAATTCATTATTCTCGTGTTGTATTACAATGAGTACTGAGTAGTCTTCTTTTTCCAGGATCCCATGGATCCTATGTTGTATCCAACTTTTTTCATGCGAAGAATGAATTTTTTATTTATTTTTGCTATACGAGTTTTATTCAATTATATATGTTCTTATTCACATGTTCATGTTTATTAGTTAGCACTGATTGAGATGTCTAATTGCATGAATTGCCTAGGTTAAAAACCAACATTAGCAATGTCTTGAGGTAATTAATCAGATTAATGTAGGATTGACACTACCTATGGTAGCTATATATGGTAGTACGGAAGTGGATTCTAGTCGCAACATCGGTAATCGTGAGTGATAGCATACACGTAGTGGAGGAGTTATTTTATTTGAAAGACTCGTTCTTAATGTATTTGCATTAATTGATATTGTCTGCCATGGTGGGGTGTTAATAATTAGAGATAATCGAGGTATGCCTCAATGGAGGCACTCGTAGTACATGATGTGTTGCTTGAGTGATGACCCGAAGATGTCGGCTCACTCAGACGCACACATGGTTTATTCTCATAGATTGTATAACATGTTTAATTTAATACTCAGATGCATAAATTAAGCGGTACAGACAGGTGAAGTAGTATTCTGGAATGTTTTCTCTGATTTATTACACAATGCATTTTCATTTTTTGCATACATTACGTACAAATTAGAATTCATAAATCATCAACTTCTCTACTTGAATAGATAAGATGATACATTAATTTACCAGTACTTGCGCTGAGTTTTTCCTCTCCTGGGACGATCCTTGGACTCCCGGGTTATAAATTTTGTTTGACTGCAACTTGACCTCTGAAACGAATTCGACAATTATAAAGGATCAAAAATATGTTTTTCATAACTGCAACTGCTTTTCATTGCATGCAACACCTTCATTTTTTACAACTTCATTAGGCATGGACTCATCAAAGTCGTCATCTTCCACCACAACTATCGTATCAATTTCTTAGATCTTCTGCTTGCCCATTCCGACAACCTCCCTCTAGAGCTCTTTGATTTCCTTATTCTTTTCTTCGTTGTCCTTCAAGACTTACTCGAGCATCTGTCTCATCTTTTGTATTTGTTCTTCCATGGTCTTGATTCCTGTGGTCATGATAGAAGTTATGCATGGTTTGAGTATCTCAGCACTTTCTAATGAACCCATCTTCATGTTTGCTAAGGGTGCATCGTCGGCTTAGACACTTTCCTTTGTGTTGCGTCATGGAGAGTTTGCCGTAATCAGAGCATCAACCACAACGGCAATGGATGCACATGCGTTTTTTGGTTGTTACTTTGGCAGCATGTAGGCTAGTAGTACGTAGCAGCCGCATTGATTACCATCTTCCTTGTCATTCTCCTTGTGCAGATTATAGTAGTGATGGTAGGATTGCTTCTGAGAGCTTCATCATATAAATGAATGGTAGTACAGCAAGGACTAGCTTGTTGAGTAGTCAACGTAAGTTTAACTTGGTTGCAACGAAGGCTGAATGAGAGGTAGAGAGATTTCACACCGGGTTCAACAAACTTTGTAGTCACTATATCTTGTATAACTACAAAATAGAGGAAACAAATAATTTTCTTTTATTGAGTCTTCAGAAGTTGTGTTGCAATCTTTATTTCTACTCTGATTCCAATGTATTCATTTGTGGATGCATGCTTGAGCTTGTAGGAGTTGCATGCTTGAGCTTCCTTCTCTTTCTTCCTTTATTTTTCTTCATAAAAGACTTCATGGGCTTTTATCTATTAGGCTTGAGCTTGTTGATTTGAGTTTGACCCAACTCATAATTAAAATAATTGAATTAGCATCTCCACCATATTTACCTAATGGATTTTGTCTCCATTTAGGTGTCTTTCATTTCTCCCGCATCTGCGTGGAGGTTGTCTATTCTGCCCGTCGTCTGCATAGCAGTTGTGTATTACATGAAGTTGCTTGCGCAATGGAGTTGGAGTTCTTGCCGTCGAGTCATTGAGATCATTCGTGGAGATGATGTTGAAACCTGAGAAAAAAATGTTATAGAATGAATGCTATTCTAAAACAATTCATACTTCGAAAATGAAATTTGTTTGGAAGTGATTTAATTGAAACAATATTTTGTATTTATAGATCATTATTATTCAATTTATTCAACTTGAATAAATGACTTATAATATATATGATTTTAACATTTTTCATATGTATTTGTTTGTGAAGCAATTTAAAAGTAAACCGGACTATTAATTAAAGGACACTCAATTTTACAATATCGAAATAACTTCATTAATGACTAAGCCACTTATCATAACTTGATCGATAAATTGTGTATCGAATTGTTAAAACTTAAAAGCTATTTATTTTTATGTTTTGTTTATAACGCATATCAAGTAGTATGAACTCACTCAAGAAGTAATAAAATGCACACCGGGAGTCATAAATAGTATCTACGGCGGAATTTTTTAGCCCTATAGGATTGTGAATCCTAGGTTCTCCCCTGTGTGGGTTGATGCATGACTCGTTTTGAAATTTTAAATATTTTATTTATTTAAACTATAATAATATATTTTTGTATACACACATATTTACCACTAATATCATAAATTAAATGTCTATTGTTCATTAAAAAAATAATATTATAAAAGTTTATTTTTAAAATAAAAAATCAGTTTTTATCCAACATCATGTTATAAAATCAAATTTAACATTTTCAATTTTTAGACGATAATGAATGCCCTTTCCTAAACACTAAACTAACCAAGTCATCGAAACGTTAGACAAAAAAGCGTACAAACACCAAGCAAACAACTTAAGGCCTTAAACAAAAAGGGCATGTGCAACCCTTATAAACATAAACATAAACATTATAAATATAATATAAAACTCCAAAATTGACAAGTCTAATCTAGTATTGCATTTTTTATGAGAATCTACTATTGCATTGAATATGTAAAAGTAAAGAAGAAAGTTACTAAGTGTGACCGTGTGATGTAGAGATGACTTCGACGTCGACTTGGAATATCAATCATCTAAGATGTGACGCGAAGTGGTCAAGGTCGACAGATGAGGGTTGACTGTTGAGAATTGAGTTTAAGACAGATTAAAGAATTTGAGATTGGATTTGTTTTTATTTAGCCAAACTAAAAGATAAGTTCATTTACTGTAAAAATATAATTAATACAAGGATTAGATGAATTGGTTTGGTAAGGAGAATGACTGCTATAAGGTCAATGGTTCGAATCCCTGTACATACATTTAAAATTTTTAAATTATGCTCGAACCTAGTAAACTGTCGGTCGTTGTTTTTTGACGAAACCTACCGATTCGACCGGGTCGATATTTTGAATAGTCTGACATTGGAATCAAAACGACTTCGGTGCGGTTTTCACAACACTGGATTATTCAAAGATGGTTTATAATCGAAACTTACTCTTAACTTGCACAATTTGCCTCCGAACTATTTTTGCACCTTGCAGCAGGGACGGACCCATGAATTGTGGTTATGGGTGACAAAAAATTACAAATTCCCTGCGTAAAATATCAATGGACCGGTTTTTAAATTTAAATATTTTTTTTGAAGAATGAGCCGGTATTTTGCATTTTCATCCATACTAAGAAATTTTGAAGATAAACATTTATTAATCTGGTGTGAAATTTAGTTACGGTTTTCAAATTGAAAGATAAAAAACCAAATCTTTAATCATGACCATCATAAAAGTTCATAGGATTACCTTTAACATTGAGGAATTGACTCCGATACACGGTCCTTATTTGGTATACTTATGAACAGTCATTTGCATGCGTTATTTTTTAGGCCATGTCATTTTAATACTTCCTCCGTCCAAGAATAATCTTTCTGGTTGGGGGAGTAGCACAAATATTAAGGGGGTACGATTTTTGAGATAGAGAGTGTGAGTGTTGTGAGTGTGAGAGAGTGTTGTGAGTGTGAGAGTGAGAGTGAGAGAGAAAAAATAGGGAAGTAAATATTAATAAAGTAGAAAAGAGAGTTTATTGAGAGAAAAAAATGTTATGTGAGTGATAGAATAATATAAAAGTAGAAAAATAAATAGTAATAAAGAGAATATATTGAGTGAAAAAAGATGAGATATAATTACTAAAAAAGGAAAGTAAGAAGAATTTTACGAAACGTCCAAAAAAAAGCAGGAAGAACACTTTAGGATGGAGAAAATACACATGAGATGCATGTGCAACTCAAGTACTTCCTTAAATGATGTGACTCATTTTCTTGCGGTGACGCATTTGCATCTAGGGATGCAAACAATATTTTTTGTATGTAACAATTTCTTACGGTGCATCTCAGGAAGCCCCATATAATTAAATTTCTTGATAGAGCTAACATAAAAGTTCGAGCAACCACCCATTGTTATTTTAGCCCATGTGTTCTTTTGACCTGAACGAAACATGAAGGTAACTTACTTGTATTAAACTGAAATTACTAAAGGCATAGCTAAACTTCAATAGCTTGGGATTCTTTCATTTTGCTATCCAACACTTCTCAGATCCATTCGATGCTTGATATTTTTTTTTTCAAAAAAAAATCAGATGAGTTATGTTGCTCGTCATATTTAGATTTAAGATATCAGTGAACGATCATGATTCATCGCATGGAAAATTATCGGATGATTATGTGGTAATCAAATTTTGTAAGAGCAAATATCTTCTCTTGCAACCATTATGACAAGATAATCAAAGTACAACATGTAAGCTAGTGCAAAAGTCTTAGGCCAACGATGCTTAAGATATAAAGAAACAGCTGAATTGAAATTTATATTCTGAAGTAAAGCTTGATATCTCCAATGAGAGGTGTCAAAAATACCTTTCGCCCTCTATCCGTTCTATACCCGCCCAAAAATATCCTTTCATATCCACTCATTTAATATACTTATCCTTTAATGTCCTTATCCTTTAATACCCTCTTATAATAAGGGTGTCCATTACCTGCCCATTTGCCCTCTAATTACCTTTTTCTCAATTTGACCATCGATGACCACAGTTGACCGACGTTGACCACCGATGACCGGTCGTTGTCCGGCGGAGGTCCGATCGTTGATCGGCGTTGATTGATTGGTCAAAATTCAAAAAGAGGGTATTAAGGGGCGTCCTTACCCTTTTGATATCCTTCCAATAAACCCTTACCCTTTATACCCTCTATCCTCTTTTACCCTCTACACACATACCCTCTTCATACCCGCCCATACCCTACCCTACCCGCCCATTTGACACCTCTATCTCCAATGAAGCAACTGAAGCAAGCTACTGGCAGCAGAAGCAAGCTAAGGTGCCACAATCAAAATAAATACGCGCGGGACAAAAGTAAATAGAAGTATTGCGTAATGCACAAGTCTACAAAGAAGGACAAGGTATCTATCATGTGAAGTCAGTACAAGATATAAGAGCATTATCCGTTAAACCATAAAGACGTTCCAAGTAATATCATTACTTGAAGGATAAGCTTAGGCAGTATCTGAAGCACTGCAAAATAGAAGTATCAAACTCAAAGTAAGCAACAGTGGAGGCACAGCTTGTCACGGGGATTATGAAAACATCTCAACAACCACAAGCAGGGGGAGAAAGCAAAAATAATATCTAAATACTGAAATTGCAAGCACTACGCTCAAATAAATTTAGGATTCAGATTGTAATATGTTTAAATTCTGCGCGATTAGTCAGATTGTGAAATGTAACAGAAAGTAAACAAGACACAGAAATTGATAATCCGGTTCGGCTCCTTTAAGGCTTAGTTCAGGGGTTTCTCCCCAAGCCCGGTGGAAACAATTCACTATACGAAAATGTTCTTACAAGTCACTTACACTCTCAAGTAACGAACAAATCTAGTGAAGAGATGTCGGAAAATCTCAGTCCCTCGATACAAGACTCAGTTTTGATTTTCACCTGTTCAGACCCAGTCTGAACACTTTTGAGCGCCAGTTTTCTAGTCAACACCGCTCAGGTTCTGAATCTCAGATTATGTCTCGCCTTCTTTGTGTATCACCTTTTGTGATTGATGAACGTCGACTTTGGGTTTGCACTTCGTCGGAATTGATTTTAGATGATAATACTTTTTCGATTATCAGAGAACGATGATCTTCATACATATTTATATGGAATGACGACCCCTTTCCCAAGCAACCCGAATTATACGCCATTCCTAAAATCATGGGATTTCCTCCTTGATAAAATTTTCCAAAGATTGCTTATAAATATATTTAAGCAATATCCAATATTTCTCTCAGTCTCTTTATTAGATAAAATTGCGTCAGACACTTTTTAAAACGAAAACAAACTTTATCACTTTTCAAAAGAGATAAGTTTGAATATTACATATTCCGAAATATCAAGGCACGTATGAGGAGAAGTCAGCCCGTCCTGATCTGGCGTTCAGATCCTGAAACAACTCAGGTCCCTGAAACGAGCATTCACAAACTGATAGGCCAAAAACATTGCCATTACTAGCACTGATGTTGAATGTGCTCTCACATTCTAATGGACTCATTTCCATTCTACTTTGGAGGATTACATGTAACTGAAAGGTATTCTCTTGTTTCAGAAGCGAAAGTTGCTTCATGGCTGTCAAAAGTTACCAAAGATTACAGCTTATTATGGTTTGAGAACCCCGCCTTATGACCTTGTAAGTTGATTCCATTTCTGTATTTATCATACTGAATGGCCTTGGGGCACGGCAACATAGCTGAACAAGAAAACATTCAGCTAGTTCCACTTCACTAACATTCATGCTTATGCATTTGATTCGCTTTCGTGAATGCAGGATGCTCTTGAACCATTTATGAGTCGCAAAACACTAGAAGTGCACTGGGGAAGGCACCATCAGAATTATGTGGAAGGCTTAAACAAACAGCTTGCGAAGAACCATACACTATATCTATATGGTTGCACTATGAATGAACTAATCAAATATACGTATAACAACGGCAACCCACTACCAGAGTTCAATAATGCAGCTCAGGTTTGTAGACAGCCTATACGGTTATACGTCATTCGGTCCGATCTGCTTTTAATTCTATTTGTGTAGCACCAATGTTATGCTCGCTTAGCTTAATAGCTTGTTACATGATATAGTTGATGAAGATACAATAGATGAAGAGTTGCAAGTAGTACCGATAACGAGCATTGAAGATGTCCATACAGAGTAGATTTCTCCACAATGCTCAGAGATAATCATCGACCAAAACACGATAATCGCTTGCAATCCTATTATTCAACATACATCTAATCTTTCTCTTCCATCTAATGTGCAGAATGACACAATTCAAAAGGTACTGCGCAATAACCAAGTGTGGGGTTCCTTCGGAAAAGTTACAATACACATTCCCATGGTGAGGACTTCCCCTATGTTAATGCAAAAGTCGGAGCAGTTCCTCGATAGCTTGTGCATGAATTGGAAAACTCGCAAAAAGAGTGAGGAAGAGATACGATGTTCATTTAAAAAGAGTGACATTCACTCTCGTGATGATCGGGATCTTAGACTAACACAAAGGCCGATGAAGTTGCGCAGAATGTGGAAAAGTCGGAAAAAGTGCAAGCGCAAACTTTTGGATGAAGAATGTTCCATGTTTTCTGTACATGCACAAAGGAGCTACTCCTCGTTTGGATGGAAACCTGGATGGAGTTCTTGGAGAAATGTTTCTCACCAGGTAACAAGGAATGGAAGGAAGTGCGTGAGAAAATTTGATGGAGTTCACCCTTGGGCTCCGAATATCTATTGAGAAAGGTACCGTCGAGCCAAAGACGTTAAACAAGCGCGCTCCTCGGGAGGCAGCCCGAGTCAGTAAGTTAATTTAGTG
>JAWWMW010075585.1:0-13602 GCA_035048345.1 Echeveria elegans
ATCCTTCAAGAACGATCGAGGATTCGATCCGGTCAGTTCACAGTGGAAGATCCACAACAACAGAAAAGCTACGATGAATTCTAAAGGTACGCTTCCGTTTACAGTTTTAAGCTTTTCTGTTAAATCTCATGAATTCATCAACGTATTCGGGAACGAATTTTGACTAACAAAGATATCATAACAAACATCTCCATTTCCAGATCACATTTCAAAATCCCTATGTCAACACAAACAACTCACGCAACTTCAAAAACCCTACCTGAACCACGCTGAATTTTCCCCTTGTTGAGTAAAATAAGCAGAATTTCCCCCCCTTTTTTTCCGTGTCAATCAAACATGCCCTGTTTCACGCTGAAGAAAGTCAGTGTATTGATTTCTTAATACTATTTGCACACTTTGGTAACGCTGTCGTTATACTTTTTACACATTTATATGCAGGTGTGAAGATAGTATTGTCGAATTCTGAATCGTGCACTGAGTCTCAAAAGAACCTAACTCCTCTCAAGAATGTGAAATGGGAAACAATTTGGTCCGATGCTTCCTTTTACCTCCGTTTGATTCAAAGAAAATGAAACCGAAAATTTATAGTTCTCATTGAAAATTTAGTAGAAAATTGTGTCGTACTCGGTGCTTAGAATTTAGTACAAACCAAACACACTCATTCATTCATTTCCTATGAATCAGACATATCCATTGTCCGTTTCCTATGAATGTTTTAGAAAACTACAATTTGTAGCGCGTTAGAAGATTGTGCTCTAGACTTAGCTCTTACACTTCATCAGGCAAACAGGTAAAAATGTCGATCTCAAGTGAAGCTATTATGCTTCTTAAAACTTGTGTTGAATTCATTTATCAAGTCTCACCTGGAGAAATGTTCAAGACTTGATGGAAAAACTGATACACATCGCCTCGCAGTTTGCAATTGTATAGTTTCTTAATTGGCTGTAAAAATGAAATTTGTATTATATGTTACTGTTAGGATCTTGGGATGATATGTTTCCATCAGAAGGCAGCAATCATCACTGAAATTTTAAGAAATGGCTAGGATTTATTTTACCAGAATGGCGATTTTTTTGAAAGGTGTCATGAGATTCTCGCATAGGTTTATACTCGCAGAGATTCGAGACTGATCCCATGACACTCTTTTACGTATGAACCTCGTGAATGAAGAAGTGCTTCTTTTAGGAACACCTGAGGTTGAGAACCAAAACTTTGGTCATGCTTGTAGAATATGCCTTGTGCAACATTGCTGGTAATTATGGAAAACAAGGAAAAATTTACTAACAGTATGTTTGGTTGCAGGAAAGTTTTGAGGGAAAAAAAAAGACAAATTTTAAACAAAAACGATTTTCATAGGAAGATTTTGTATTGATTTTACTTATTTTGATTTTAATTTTCTTGAAAAATAAAACACACCACTTTAATTTTTTTTTTCTTAAATAAAATCTCTGTTTTTCCTACAACCAGGATAAAAGAAAAACCGAAAGTATTTGTAGAGGATAGAATTAACATAAATAATGACCCAATAAGATGACGAATATTGGGCTCTACCGTATTTCGAATTAGGTCGTGGCCCAAGATAATGGGCCGTGTTCAAAGCCCTACATGCATGACAAGTCTATAATTTAACAAACATACAAGGACTAAAGGGTCAATTTTCCGTGGTCTACAGTAAACTTAGAACAAGCTAAAACTCGACAAGAAACCCTAAACCCGAATTCATCTAAACAGCATCAATGTCATCCAATAACCCCTCGGAGCTTCTTCCTTCTGGTTAATTACTATCTGGGTTTTGTCCAAGTTTCAATCTTTTTAACTGTAGAATGAGAAATTGAGTTTGATTTGATTTTGAATCTGTTGTTGGATGTGGTGATGCAGAGCTGATAGATCAATGCGTTGGATCTAAGATATGGGTGATAATGAAGGGAGATAAAGAGCTTGTTGGGACTCTGAGAGGGTTTGATGTTTATGTCAACATGGTGCTTGAGGATGTTACTGAATAGTATGTCTCTTTCCAAGCTCTCTTTTTTTCTTTTTCTTTGAGTTTAAATAATCACTAATTTGATGTGCTAATATTTATACAGGATTGTATTGTATACATATATGATTTAGTAGTTGGAGGTTGGAGTGAATTGTTGATCGAGTGATTTAATGTTAATGGCTTGATGAATGAGATGTTGGGGAGATGGAGGTTGGTTTTGTAGATTTTAATTTCTAATTACTTTTTGTTAATGCAAGAGACTAAGAGCAACATAAGCTGATGGTTAGGCTGCTGCCTGTTGTATGGTTAGATAGGACAGTGGATGGTTAGGTAATGTAAATTGGGGGCATGCTCAGTATATAGCCATATGTCTTACTCTTACTAACAAGTAAAACAAAATTTACCAGTATTCATTAGACTATGGGTGATTGGAGTGACCAAGGATTTAGGCAATTCGCAAAATTTACAGACCCAATTATTATCACTGAAGTCATCTTTAACGTTCGTCTCAAAAGTTATTTGTTTCTCTGAACATTTGTTAAAAACATGCTGTTACAGAAAGGTTGTAGATGCATTCATCTGCATTGTTGAGTAAAAACCAGCATTGCTCTTCATAGTTTAGAGAATCCTGTTTCAGAGAGGCCCATTTTGTACTATGTTTGCCTTACTCTCTTTTAAAGACTAAGGGAGCGTTAGTCTTTCATGGTTTTACTTCGAGTTACAACTGTGGATATTACTCTGTACCTATAGTCCTACAATTTTACTCTCGCATGTTGTATAATGCCCTGAAAGTTTAGAACATCTATTCGAGATGCTTGTTTATTCTGCTACTGGCACTACTTTTTGTTTAATCATTTCAACTCAATTAGTGTGTTACCCCTTTCAGTGAAATCACAACTGAAGGTAGACGGGTGACTAAACTTGATCAGATTCTGCTCAATGGGAACAACATTGCTATTGTAAGTCCTGTTTCTTCCTTTTTGTTTAGCATGATAAAATTGCAAGCTTAAGAAACTGCCAAGGAATGCAGTCGGCCACATACTATATCTCTGGTTAATTGCAGTTGGTCCCGGGTGGTCAACCTGATCCTGAATGAGTGTACATTTGATGAAATCTGAACTTCTGCTTCTTGAGCAAGATCCATCCAAGCAGACAGAAGATCGATGCTTCAGCAACTTATCAGGGTTACTGGTGTTAGTGTTATTTTGGAAACAATGCTGTAACTTTCAGGACCTAATTGACTCTTTTAATAGAGGCCTTGATAGCTTAATTTGTATGCTGTGCTAGCTTCCATCATCTTGATATCACAGTCACTGTGTTAGCTGCTTTAATAATATGGCGTGAATTATATATGCACGATTTTACACCTGCAATGAGATCAATTTTAAAAAGAACTAGAAAGAGAGCAAGTAATCCTTTTACATTCGGTACAATTTCTCAGAGTAAATTACAAATACTAACAGGGAATTCACAAAATTTTACATTGATGTGTTCCTATGTATCTTGAGGGCCTAGAGGCCAAGCCGAATAAAGTGCCATTTTCAATCCTATGCACACATGTTGTCCCAAACAGCTTCTAATCACACGTGTTCTATATTACAAAAGAATCAATAAATATGGAGCAAAACTATCCACAAAAGCCAATGAGAATGGCTTAACCAGGGTTCCAATGGACACATTGTAGGGATATTATGGATGTCAGCAGCATCTGCACATTATAAAGGCTACCATGACAGCTCATTTGTTGGGCAGACCCTTAGGCTGGAGTGACACTGACATGGCTCGCAATTTGTTAGTTATTTCAGTGAAAGATGGTCGCTCCTCGGGGATAGGGGACCAACACTGTTGCATCAAATTCTTCCACTCTGAGTCGCACCGTGGTGGAATGGGGGGCCTAAGTGTATTCGTCACGATTCCACCTATAGAAGTTGCAACAAGGTTGCATGAATAACTTAACAAACACCCAACAAGACTTTAACTCAGGAATAGATTCAAATACAATCATGTATACGCAAGAGACCATTTAATACTAACTTAAGATGTCGCGACTCTCCACTTATTAAAAACATTCTGAAAAGCAATTTCACTCACAATGTAATCAAAGGTTTCTAGGAAACTAGGGAAGGAATCCTTATTCCCTTTAGTTCATGTCTGCTTGTTTATTGACGGCAGTTTATATGCTTAGGGAGACTATATCAGCGGATAGTAAGATATGTGATATGCTTTCACCGATCAACAAATATAGGGTTGACCTCTAAAAAAAATTAAGACTTTTCAACAGTATCAGAGCACTCCACTTTTTACCAACTCTGAGGAAAAAAGAGGAGGCTTAAACAAGACCCATATTGCCTTTCTCAATTAAATAGACTTATTGTAGAAGTTTCTCATGATTTCCATTAAAGAAGGCATAAATGTACAAGCCTTTTGCTTCTTTTCTAAGGCCTGAACACACATGGATTTTTTAATGTAAGCCAATGACCAATTGCATCTAAGTGCTGCAAGAATAGGTTTGGGATCTTCTTCAGGTACTACAACAACATGGTCATGCAATCTGATCGTAAAAGATCATCTATGATAGTCTTTTTGCCCGATAATAGAAGTTACCTATGATTGCACCACAATGCATATCCGCATACGGTTCCTCTCCAGTCAAAATCTCCCACATTGCAATGCCGAATGAAAAAACATCAACCTGCTTCAACAAATACAATTTTCAGAAATGATGAACATTCCTTCTAAAAATACCAGACTGCATAGACAAATAATAAGTACCTTTTCAGACACCTTGCTACTGCTTCCGCTCAGCAACTCTGGAGCCATCCATGGAAGAGTTCCTCGAACTCCACCGGACACCAGCGTATTGCGTTTGATCCTTGACAATCCAAAATCCGCAACCTGAACTAACAATTATAGAAGCCTGGGATAAATATTTTCTAATCTTAATAACAAATTATGCTTTTGGTATCGGAACAAAAAAACAATTTCGCAATTTTATCATTGGTCGTTTCCAGTTAACAGGGGGAATTTATTCAAACCCATCTCATATGACTTTTCAGTTCGGAGAACAAATAAACATCTATCACTAATAATTAGTGTCAGCTCCCTCGCTTTCTACTTCTTAACAATTAAGTATTGTTCATTAATAGTTGATATAGGTTATGCATGCTAGGTGATGAAGCTAGGAAGCAGTTGTCTATTAATCTGAATTTCCTCTTTGTTTTGACGAATTTTCCTTGTTACTCTGATATGATTAGACACGTTTGGCAGTTGATAAATCTAACCATCATATTATGCAGACAGCAATTACCTTGCAAATAGGCCGCTGTGGATCACTCAAATTAACAAGCAAATTGTCACATTTCAAATCAAAATGGACAATACTTTTAGAGTGTAAATATTCCATGCCGAAAGCTGCATCCATGGCAATGATAAGCTTTTTACGTCGATCAAGAGATCTATTCAGAAAACAATATGTTCAGTCTTAGAGCTGAGATTGAGAGCGAACTGATAATCAATATACTGATGTGCTCGAGCTATTGCTAAAGGAAATACCGGAGTTGTTAACTTGTTACCTATCTTTTCTAAGAAGGACATTCCTAAGTGACCCATTGACCATGAACTCAGTAACTGTTGCCAATGTTCCACCAGTCCCGTCTGGAACAACGCCATAGAATGCAAGGACATTAGGATGATGGAGATTTGAAAGGATTTGGGCTTCTCTCCAGAAGTCTTTGGTCTATTCAAGGACAAAGGGTATACATCAGCACATACAAAAATGTTACATTTTCATTGACACGCCTCAAGGCTTCGATACGAAACATCAGAAATGCAGTTTTCTTTTCAGAGTTTGCAAAAAGAAATAAGGCATTTACGGGACACAAGCAAAGAAACAAATAATCAACGATCACCTAAAATGTCGAGCCTTACTATACTGCTTTCTCAGTTAGTTCATCAAAAAAGAGAGAAAAAAACAACACATGTATAATAGAACACACCAATCGTTCTTCTTCAGATGATATTCCAGCAAAGCAACTCTTCTTTAATCTTTTAATTGCAACATCTGTTCCACGCCACTTTCCATGATAAACAGTTCCATACGTCCCGGATCCTAATTCACAGAGTTCTTCAAGATCAGCATTTTTTATTATCTGCAAATTTGAAGATCGTTCCACAATTAGCAATCAATAGCTAAGTAACATTGGTAAACAAACGACGCAAGGCCAAAACAACCCTCAAAAGGAGTTTATGATCCCATATCACAGTGAATAACAAAGGTATAGTTCAAGCCATTATAATTGTAACAGCTAGTGAGTTAACGATGAAGAGGCTAGCAATGAGAAACAGCTTATAAATGACCAATATCGTCTGTCATTACCATATAAGATTTCTTAATTTGTACGGCAAAAAAAAACGTGGAAGACAATATTCAGCTTTGATTTGTAACTCAATACATCAAATATAATTCATTTTAGAATTGTAAGTAAATACTACTTATTAATACAGATGACGAATAGTAAGGTAAATATAACAAGTGACTCCAGGTAGTTACAGGAAAAGTAACAACGTAATGAATGTGGAGCAAAACCTGCAAGCCGTATATCCCAGCTTCCATCTCCGCAATCATTGCATCACTAAATGACACATCCTTCCGCTCACCGATACTGCCATCCTACAGGTATCCGTGAAGTGCCATCCAAGTCATGTAATGTTCAAACAATTTACAGATTTTTGTGAGTGATACATATAACATAGAGCTCAGTGCTCACCTCCAATTCGATATCAGGAGATTCATGATCTCCCTCGGTAATACTATTCGAGCAAACATCAGAATTGATGTCATCACCCATTTGTGAAGGGTGATTAAAAGTTGTATCTTTCACTACCGTTGATGACGAGTAATTTTTCTCGTTGTAAGCATGAGTTGTTTGAACCAGAACGGATTTATCTTGATGTGAATCTTTCAAAGAGCTTTTTTCATGGTCCCGGTTTTCAACCTTCTGGTCAAAACAGATGTCGAAATCACAGTCAATTATAGAAGATTCTCGTTTCGGAACAGCTTGCTCAGATAACTTCCCCGACTGAATAGAGTTATTTTGATATAGGGTGAAGCTTGGAGTAGCCTGGTCACAGAATGCAAATGGGTCTGACTCAGCGGAACCTACTGCATCCTTCATAGGTGCTAACTTAGCAGGTTCACTGCTGGATAACCCAGAAAGAAGGTCATTAAGATGGGTGTCATGACGTGACTGAAAATTGGTGGTTGAAATAATAGCAGGCTGCTCTATGCACTTGCCCCATGACATATTAGTATCCTGGACACCAGGCATCACCACATTCAGATTGTAGTTCTGTATTTCTGCTGTCTGATTTAGTGTGGCTCTTTCTTGTAGGCCCTTCTGGGACTCCGACACTTTATCCCCATAAATCTCCGTCGTTATATTTGATCGAACGCCTACACTCCACGCAGAATCAAAGGTTGAGCTAACATTTGTCTTTGCATTCTGTTGAGATAACGAAGCTGGGTATACACTCTGCTGATACTTGTTACTATGGGATGGAAAAGGATTTTGCTTCGTAGTTAAATTTTGAGCTTCATGAATTATTAAATATTCATTCCCATTCATATCTTGATGATTTCTTTGTTGAAGCTCTTCGTCCAGGCCATTTCTTGAAGGAAAAATAAATTCATTTCTTTCAGGCATTGGCACATTGACATAATGAGAGTAACTCAGCAATCCTGATTCACTGCTGGAGCCGCCGAACTGAACATTTAAAGTCTGATCCCAAATCTGTCGATTGTTCTCTGGATCACCAGAGGCTAGCAGTGGAGACAATGGTTCCTTTGCAAAGCTCAAAGGAGATGACGGGCCTTTTCCCTCTAGCGAACAGTGAGTTGATGACCCTCCATGCTCCTGGAGTTTAGAATCAGAATAGGCATGTAGCATTCCATTATGATAATTATTAGACTCAGCAGACCCGGAAAGAAGACCTGTCTCACCATCTGGGCAGTGTAACGATTTTTCTGATCGAAATTGCCTCTGATTAGAGACCGGTCGATTATTCAAGAAAGTATCAAAAACCCCATTTGGAGTGGGAACTGGATGAGGTGATGAATCATGACCAGGCAAGTGGTGTGGGCGATTCACTCCGTGTAGTTGATTTAGGCCAATATCAACATGCCTTTTTGAGGGAATGTCTTTCACCAAGATAGGGTTTTGTGTGGCATAAATAAACCCCGGAGAGTCAGGGACTGAGTTGTCGGTTGGCAGATGTGCAGTTAGAAAGGAACTATGACTCCTGTTACTATCTCGACAAGCTGTATTCGCATTCAAATGAACATTTACACTTGAAACATCTCCTTGTTGAACAAGTCTAGGTGAATACGGGATGGATATAGGGGACCTGAGCCCACCCTGGGGTTCAATCCGGTACTTAGTGGGATCAGCTCGTTGAGATACAGTTGGAGAGTCCAAGCATGTGACTGTTCTTCGGTCCAAGCCCATACTAAGTTGATTTGCCTCATTCAGGAAGGACTGAGTATTTAATGTGTGCCGAGGACTGGGATCCAGTACTCCATTCACAGCAACAACATACTGGTAGTCAGGACTGCTCTGTGGAATAGTGCTGGACTCGAAGGAAGATGACTTCTCATTTTCATTCAAGGGAATAAGAAATAGTCGGGGTCTTTGGGAGCCCTCAGTCTTTTCTAGACCATAACACTCCTCGATCATGTTCTGAAGATCTTCATCCGACGATACAGATATAAGTGAATCCAAATCTTCACCTGGAAGCTGATACTTGATTGAGTGGGGTTGATTGCATACTTGTGATGTTTTTTTCACAAAATCTGCCCATGAAAAATTCACATATATAGAAAGCATGCGTGTATCCCCACCTACGTATCTAAGTTTTCCGTCACCTGGTCTAGGTAATATTTTCCCACCAAAACTGCATAGAAACTTTATCTTTCCTGGCACTCCATTAGTAGCTCCTCGTCCAGGATGCTGACTCTCACAAGGTGATTCCAATTTAACTGCTGGAGGAGCTGGCCTAGAGTCGCTTCTCTCGTAGCTTGTTGGATTCATTAGCTTCACAGATCCCTCAGCACCACCACCTGTTTGCTTCTGAAACATATTCATGGTATCGTTATAAGATCCCTTGCTAATATCTGTCATTGAACCTCTCGCAGATGCAAAATCCGATGCTTCCGACATACACTCAGAATCCATCCTCTGCAAACCCAGAATCCTCGCAATATCCTCATAAGCCAGCTGGTTGTTTTGAGGCAAACCCACAACCGGTTCAAGATCCCGATTCCCACCAATTGGAGGTGCTCCTTGTGATCCAGAGAGATTCTTCACAAATCCCATAGAGAATTCCTCACCAGTTTGCACAGACATATTATTAACAAATACGTTTGTTGGTATTTGATTCCTCTGAGTTGGAGGAGCTTTATAACCAGATCCTTGCTGAACCCAGTGACTCGATGAGCTAGGAACCTCGCTACTCATTTTATCCAAAGCCAGTCAGCTCTCAGGACTGATTTATTTCTACTTTACATCCACAGGTCACTTCTCTCATCAGTCTCTAGATACACAACTCAACAACAACAAACACGCCTGCTCCCTAGGTCCACTTTCCAAAACCCACCTTCACAATACTATGATCCTATCAAACCAGTCATCAGATCATACACACAACACAACCCCTGAAACACCAATTTACCCCAAAATCCACGTATCAGCTATATTAAATCAACTCTCCAGATCCAAAACCCCAAATTTTCTGATGAATCTAATCAAACCTTCAAACTATCTAATGACAACAGCAACCATAAAAAACAAAAATAAAATCAAAATCCGTGTCTGGAATCCGATCAACGATCGCAACGAAAGCATGGTATCAGAGAATTGAATTATGAGAATAACGTACCGATCGATGAGTGGAGGATGGAAGAAACGAAAATAAAAAAGCCCTAATTTATTTTGCAGGTTCGGAAAATCGGAGACGGATGTTGGACGAAGAAGATTTGACTATCGAATGATGAGGGAGTTGGGATGGGGAATCAGATCAGCGAAGCCGAGGTGAGAGGAAGCGGGAAGCGCGGAAGGGGTTGCAGAATCGCGCGAGGATGTAGGAAGGAGACATTGCCGAGGATTATGCGACATTTCCTTCCTTCCAAACATTTACATTAATTAATTTCTTAACTAATCTAATTAATTAATGTAATTAACAGACAAGATGCAGCTTTGGAATTGCACATTCCTTCCATGGAAGGGAATTATTGATTTTGCTGCTTGGGAAAATAAATTATGTTTTCCATTTTAAATATAGGGTATTTTTTTTTGATGGTATCTGAGTTTTGTCATATTAGCATTTTCAGTACTTATATTTTTGAAATTCATTTTTTTGCTCCATGAATTTCAAAAACACAATTACCGAAAGTGTTAAAATGACAAACCTCAGATACCGTCAGAAAAATTACCTTTAAAAGAAAACTTCCTATGAAATTCTCAGCATTCTTACAACTTTACACTAACATAAATAATGGTAATGCGTACAAACTAAATAAGTAAACAATATTGGATTCATAAATAAAAATTATATAAATTTCATCATAATTCGCTTGAGCTTGAGAACTTCCATATATCCGTCATCCAGACTCTTTTTCCATCCAAATCCATTTATCTATCTATTCTTATAAAAGATTAAGAAACAGACCTAAAACAAAATCTAAAATTACATTGTTACCCCCATTTTTCACCATTAATCACAAATATGTCATTAAAATTAAAGATAACGGGTCCGGCCCGGTCCATTAAATAAAATTTCAAAATTTAAAATTTAAAATTATTAAAAATTAATATTAAAAATAATAAATAATAAATTGAAAATTAAAATTAAAATTAAAATTAAAAATTAACATTAAAAATAAAAAATAAGCGAATTTTTTTTAGAATTTTTTAAGTGAATCAAATGGACACAAAAACAATTCTCGTCGTTTCGACGGGAGCGCAGCTAGTCTACTATAATAATAGAATACAATTTTCAACACACAAACACTCACAAACACAATCAGGTGCCTCAATAATTCACTCCCTTTCTTTCACCACTTCCCAAAAGTCAAAACCCAAGTTACCAGCTCAATCTCATGTGGGAGTGAAAATGGGAAGCTAGGACTTTTAAAGATCATAACTCCTGGAGCATTTAGGCAACTTTAGTTGAATATAAGTCCCACAAAGGGCCATCATGTTGAATGAATAAAGAACCAAAAGACAGTAACTTAGTCAAGAACCAAATAGGGAAAGAGTAAGTAAAACTGAGTGACCAAGTGAGAGCAAAGAACTTCACATTTCCCAGTCTCTCTTGTTGTATGAAACTCAATTACTACTGCTCGCTTTTCAACACATCAACATCTATGTGTGTATGTATCTAGTAGCAGCAGCATCTTGAGCTTTAGCAGGAGACATCTCTCTCTTATTTGCACTTCTTGCATGCTATTCCTGTCTTAACCTCAACTCCCTCACTGAAAAAATATAAAAATGCACTTTAGACTCCATGCTTTTTAAATCTACAAGCAGCTTCTGAAGTTGGGGAAATACTCATAGTAATTAGCTGCTCTAGTACAAGTCCCTTGAACCCTCTTCAGGTCCCAGATCACGAGTATGGCCTCACAGTCTCTGTTATGGTAATGTATGTCTGTTTGTTCTCAGTGACATCAGTTGTTTATTTATGTGTGCATCTCAATATTACAGATATGGTCGATGAAGTGAAGCCAGTGAATGTTGTGGAAGAAAGCATTGTCAATCAAGACGAGACAACGGGTACAACAACGAGAGTGTTCCCATGTTTATTCTGCTCCAGGAAATTCTACAGCTCACAAGCTTTGGGCGGGCACCAAAATGCACACAAGAAAGAACGAACCGAACAAGAAAGGCCAAGAGATCCAGTTCAGACTACCACTTCTCATACCATATGTTCCTCAACACTAATATTTGCACCAAATAATCATCTCAGCTATTTGAACCCTTCACCAGCTTCTATGTCCATATCAGCGCATGCATGGAAACCTCAGCCACCACATCAGTCAACAGTTCAATAGTTTTGGGTCACCCCAGGTTGGTGCACAACCCAGGTTTGACAATGTGCCTGCCTATTACGAAACTGGGTGTTTGAGCAACCCTTACATGTTTGGAGATGATGAGAAAAGCTTTGTTAATTAGCAGAGGAGCATCAAATGTAACAGCAACGACCACTCAAAGCCATTTGATCAAGCTAAAAGATAGGGGAATGACTATAAAAATGTCCGGAGTGGGAGTGACATTGTTGAGAAGGATCGAAAGATTGATTTATCACTCCATTTGTGAGAATCAATATCAAACACAGAATTGCCTATGAGTTATGTAATAAGTTCTGCATTTTCATTATGTGTTGTGGGTAGAGGGTGCGACATTAATACATAAGTCAACTGTGACGAACTTTTGGAAATAATACCCTTGCTAACATCTCTATCGTCTTGGAATCACACACTCACTCAATAATGAGGTTGCTAACAATTTTGTCGCCTTGGAGTTAGTCACACACTGACTCAACATTGGACTTGTTATAAGATTCTTATACCATTGTTTGTCATATCGCTTTATACTTGCTTCTAGGACGGCCTTGCAAACAGTTAGGCACTCTTATGAAAATCCTCAACCACCGAATCATCATCATCTCTGAAGTTCCCTTCCAAAATGCAACTCACAAATGGGATCACTGCTATCCATTTGACTTTCAAATATTTTCTGCAATTGGTCATTTCCAGGATCTAAGTCAGGCTTCTAAAACCATCCCAAAATCCTCTGCTCCCACCATTAACTCTCAGACAGTTCTTTTTAGGCTTTCGAGCCCTAACACCATGATTTTGATATTGAGAATCATTACTACTTGCAAATTGACTAATAGGTTCAAAGTTTCTATGTCCAGGTCCAGGTGCAGAGAAACCAGTGGCGAATCTAGAATTTCAATCTTTCAGGGGCAACATAAAATTACTTTAAGAAATAAAAATTAAAGTAGCTAATCTCATTCATTTCGGCGCCAACAACTATTATCAAAATTAATTTTATAAGTCGAAATATGTGTAATATTTTTTTTCATGCTAACGGTACTTACGTTATGATGGAGATTTTTATTATTTGATAAAGAAAATTTTACAAGAAGACTCACTCACACCTTAACCCCACTCATTCTTTCAAAACTCAAGTGTCTTACACCTCATTACAAGACATTTATTTATACTACTACACTTTCTCAGTGGAGGGATATGATCATTTTGATCCAACGACTATTATTACACACTCTAAAAATTCTACAAAAAATATCTAGTCCACATTATTCTAGATTTCTCCACGTATTTCTTCTTCTTGAACTTCTTTTCTTGGACTCCTTAATTTGGAATATCTCAATTAGACATTAATAAATTAATACGTTAGAGCCAAAAGATCTAGGGAGTGGATCAAATAAAAAGGGATGTTTAAAATAAAAGGGTTTATTAGCAAAAATCACCCGTAAAACCATTTAGTGGCATTTTTATTACGAAATTATATCATACGAATAATTTTGTATAAATTTAATTTGAT
>JAWWMW010075595.1:0-13601 GCA_035048345.1 Echeveria elegans
ATGGAGGTGCGTTCGAAGGTATGGCCGGATGAAACGTTGACTGGGTCGAGCATTAGATTGCCGGATATTGGACAGACGAATTGATCCGGTGGTAGTGTGCGGACGTTGTTGGATGGTGTAGAACGGTGGAATGGATTGCGCCATGTGTGGTTGTTCTTACCGTTGTTGATTGGCATCATTCAGACTTCAGCTCCCTCTTTCAGATGGAGAGATAAATGGTGCTTGAGAAGAAGAAGATGAAGATGCTGAATAGGATGGATAGGGTGCTGATGGTGCTTGGTTTTGGTGAGCGAGGTTTGGGATTGGAGATGGTGTTGACGATGAGTAGACAACAGCGCAGAGAATGGAAATTGAGATTTGGTCAGATCCACTGTTACATTGCTTTGTATACATTGAATTTTACATTTGATTTTTTACATTTGATATTTTCCTTGCTAGTATAAGATGCTGAATATGTACTAATTGATTTTTTCCATGCTAGTTAAACTTGTTATTTTAGCAGGTTTTAGAGAATGGTTTCTGGACTATCAAGGACGTCCTTCCAAGCGTGGAAAGGTCACTCAACTTCCTTAATGAAAATTCACTAGTCCCACTTGTGATTTTTCGAGGCGACATCAAAGAATTATGCACGGACATCCTCAAATCCTCCTCTCACGTTGCAGATGCTGTAACGTCACTAAAGCTAAAACAAGCTGTAGACTCGGAATTGTTATGAATGAAGTTTGAGTTGAAGGGGTTCGGAAGAAAGTCAAACTGAGAGTTTGTTAATAATCTGTCACTTGTTACTGGAATATCGCTTTCATTCACTTTGCAAAAGCAGCACAAAATCACATACATTGCCAGAGTGCCGATGTATACTTTAAATGGGAATGTTTATAGCTTTCAATTCCAGCTAATTAAGCCGTGGTATTGTGCAGAGTTTAACAAGATGGACTGAGATTCATTTCAAGTGGACGAGGAACGTGGATGCATCTCGAGCGTGATTCCAACCAGTACCAAATTACAACCCAGTTTACAAAAATATTCTATAAAAAAATAAATTAATGTTTGTTTGGTAAGAGCATGACTGTGACATATCTTCTACCCAATATTAAAAAATCAAAGATTGATTTTTTCCACCTCATATTCCCCTACCACATCGCTTGGCATTACCTTATAATTTCTCGTGGTCAACTATGCGTTGCAATTTCCGGCATTACATCAGCAAGACAGCAACATACCATGCGTCATCATTCGACTGTCGCTTTCTCCGACTAATCTTGGACTTTAATAGTTGCCGTTGCAGAATATTACACCTACAAATTCAAGGAATGGCATGAAATCTAGACCAACGAAAAGATTGACAAATAGTAGCATGATGCGCCTCTAGTCTCTTTTAATCGATTGCACATTCCTAAGTTTCGGAATTATTCAGATGCACCACATAAGTTGATGTACGATCATCATTTGCAACCTCTCCTAACTTTCCTGACATAACTTGCTCGACCATAATACCAATTTTGCTAACTGCATTGCATTGATGTAAGACTAATTGGTTGATCAGATGTCCGCCCCAATGATCAATTGAATTTCTTACGTACAATTCATCAGAGTTATCTCGAACATTGTTGCTGTTCATTTTGTAGAACATTAGATGGGATAATCGAAGTGATTTATTTTTCACAATCACAAATCACAATTAAACGGATCATGAAGATGGATCCAAATCAACCATTGGGTGACATGAAGAGGCCGAAGCCCGGTTCAATCCGATTCAATCGTCTGATCTCTGACGTATACTAATCACTCCCAAAAATCTCACAGTTTATACTACGGCAAAGCGCCAACCAAAATCATTTTTGTCTTTTAGGAATTTCATCAAACATGTTCCAGTCACTAACCAGCCGTCGCCTCTTTCTCTCTACGTCGGATGCACTCGAACCAGGTTTGATTTCTCTCCTTAATGTTTCAATGAAAATTTATGCAATTAGTATGTTTATTGTGAAAGTAGATTGTTGATAAGTTTATTATTCCTTGCAGCTGAATACTGTCTTCCTTTAGTTCGCCTTGGTGGTTTGTTTGCTGCTGCGAAGGGTCATGATCCAATTATGTTGTTTATCATGCATGCGGTGGTGGAGTCACACAATCCACATTTATGTTGTTTCCTGATTACAAGTTGGTTTAGCCTGTTATATTTGGTTACTAATCTTTTTTATTATGACTTCTGATGTGTACACGTGGAAGCGGTTAGATATATAGCAGGTAACATGCTTACGCATGTAGTTGATTCATTTGATATCGGCCCATCCATTTGATATTTTTCAAATTTGTCTGCCTAAGGCAAGTTGATCTCTAAAACTGTGATCGTTAAAAAAAGATGTTCTTAATTCACTGATGGCAACCAGTAGGTAAAACATTTATGAACTTTCAGAAGTTGCTGTTCTTCAAAATTTTGGATTTTTGTATCCCATTGGCTCTCTAATTAAGGTGTTACTTGGTCTTATCTAATTTGATGGTTCTCTCATTTGCATGTGGGGTTTCACTGTTTCTCAGGGGGGGCCCTTGATGCTTCGGTCTGGTCCACGGTCCTTGTATTCTTCTTCTTCTAAGTAGTGTGCGTGTGGAGTGCAGAGTGGCGCAAAGCAACGGGTAAAATGCTTTTAATTGTTATATCACTTTACATGTTTTGAGTTTGCTGTAATTGAACTTTTTTCGTTTAAGGTTTTATATTTGGTTAACCACTATACTCTTTGCCTGTTTACCTGCTGAATTGGTAGTTGTGTCCTTGAAATATATATATATATTTTTTTTTTGAAAATTTATTTTTATGATACATCATCTTTTTTAAGATATGCATATACTTAAATAACAGCATTACAATTTAGGATGCGTATATTGATAGAGGATTAAGGTCTCAAGTTGATCTGAATGCATATTCTACTGCATCGTAGAATCCTTTTTTTTAAACATGCCCTAGTAGTGAGGAACGTAGACCTGCCACACCTTAATATCACGATCCAAACTGCCGCTGTAAACTAGATATGACGATGAGCAGACCGAGTTAGATGGATTCTCATGACTTATTGACGCTGCCAGGCACTTGACTGGTCCCTTATGCCCTTCTAGAACTGCAAGGCAGGAATAACTTTGATCGCAAACCTGCCAAATCCGCACTGTTTTATCAGCTGAACCACTACAAAGTAGTTCAGACACTACAGATAGACATAATATAGCTTTGGTATGCCCTCTTAGTGCTCCAGCAGCCACCATGTTATCACTATTACCGTTTTTTTCCCAGACCACAATTGACCTGTCACTTGACCCTGAGAACAACAATGATCCGTCGTCGTTTATAGCCAGGGCGTTTATCCCAGAATTGTGCTTTTCCAATGTAGCTACGTTTGCATGTTTCTTGTCCCCTTGGTTTTTCTTCCACACCTTTATTTTTCTGTCAGCTGATCCTGTGAAAACACTTCCATCACTAGATGTTTCCACAGCATTGATTGCGTCGTCATGTGCGTTTGCCACTGATTCCAAACACCTGAAATCTGATGTTCGCCATATTTTTAGCGTCCGGTCCCAGGAAACGGAATATAGTAGTTTTCCATCCTTAGCTAAAGCCAGTGCTGATACGGTGTCAACATGGTGAACCCAGGTGCTTTTCTTGTGTCTTCTGATCTGAACATGACTGCTGGGTATTATCATATTATAGGCTCGATCAGATAGGATGGGAAGTTTGGCTAGTCGCTGATACTTACTTTGATGGTTCTCGTCACTATTGATTTTCCATACTCTAATTTTGTGATCTTGATGCGCTGTAAAAAGTTTATCTGATAAAATCACCATTGCTTTTACTGCACCTTTCCCTGTCGCAACGATGTTATCATTTGTATGCTGATCATCGTGTGAACAAGTCAGATCATCACACTTCCATGATCTTATTTCTCCATCTGATGATCCAGAGTACAGAAGTTCCCTAGCCAGAGTTAGTGAAGATACATAGCATGAGTGGCCTTCAATGGTTGTTATACAGTGGTGGTAGATATTTGCAGGCTGAAAGTATTGAGGAGGTACGTTAACAGAAGGGATTAAGATAAGCTTTTGGTCGGATGAATAGGATTTGTATGACTCTGTATCACATTCTGCTTCCGGTTGATGCCATGACATGCTGCTCATGTTGGAGTTAAAATACAGAGAAAACAGAATAGGTTGTTTGTGACAGAATGATGCTTACTTATAGTAGTACCCATTATAACAAATAGCATATCATTTTATAGATATCAAAAATAATTTACATAATTCCAAGGGTATATTAGGAAACGGTGTCAAAGGCTCATGTTGAACCTCTGTCAGCTAAAAAAAAACAGGTTCTATGCCTCCTTACAATGTTAATAATGTTAGTTCTTGTGATTTAAATTATCCTTGTTGTGTTCTGACATATTCTCAGAAGATACACTCAGTTGTGCAAGCAACTGTATTTATTGGAGTTGTCAGTTAAAGACTTGTTATAGTTTTCGCTGTATTATGCTGTAAATGGTACGTAAATATTCTACATGATTTTCATATTGATATGCAAATTAGTTTAAAATGTGAATGTTGATTTTCTGTTACGACTTTCAGTTAATTTCTTTAGCCCAGCCTCACAAAACCATGTCGTCTTCATTGGGTTCGCACATCATATGCCTATGATTTACCCTGTTGAAACGGTTGATAAGCCGTCAGAGTTTGTTTATGATGGTATTCTATCATCTGGGAGCGTATAATTTTCTGTTGCGAGGTGTCAAACTTTAGGATGATGGTACCTTGTCCTACAACACAGGTTTTCGCTGTGAACCGTTCAGAGTAGTGAAGAGAGTACTCACGTAAGATTGCTGGCAGCTGAAGATGACACATACTGTAACTGTAGGTTAGAGATTGAAGTCACTTTTAGGTGGAAATGGAATCAAATTACATGTGCATAATAAGCCTGGCTTTTACCCCATTTTTTTTTCGTACTTAGCTCTTTCTTTAACCGTGTCAGTTTTGTAATTTTTTTTCTTCTTTTCTTCCTTATCTTTCCTCGTCTGTATGTATAATAATGTACCTGATTCAAGCAACCAATTTGGTGGCATGGATATGATATCGATCGATCATTGTTTGGTTTCAAGGTCATACTGTGGTTCGTACGCTTCCATGATAAACATGGGTGTGTGATTTCTGGTCTTAGTGCTCCATTTCCTTATCTAGGACTGATCTGGAATCCAATGAAACATCAACAAATTTCAGCGCCACCTTAGGAGAGTAGGAGTAGGCCTCTAGTTTCTGACTTATGTCCCTACTCATTCAAGGACAGAGCTCATAATTTAAGCACTGGAATCATAAAATAGTTGAAATGTTGAAGTAGTTGATTTATCGTGTATTCCATGAACTGATGAAAGTCATTTTCTTCTCGATAGGTAGAGCTGTAGGAGGCCGGTGGCTTCTTGCATTATTTCTCAGATGCAATCATCATATGTCTGCAACTGGGTGATTCAGGTTAGTTTCCAATGACTCATCTACTGATGCGCTTTACTTTCATCCGAGTTCAAGTTTTTTACGTGTACATTTACTCATGTTAGTCACTATCTTACTTTGTTATAAAAGTTGATGCCATCGGAAGGCTCCTTCCATTCCATTTAGGTCCTGACATATCTGATCGCAGAAAGGACCATGTGGACATCTATGTTATAGGATATCTATCCTAGAGCAATTTTTAAGGTTTATGACTTGAATGATTGCTCCTTACTTGCTCGGCATAGGTAATAGTAATGAGTTACTTTCCATCTAAACTTGCATACTAATGGAAGTCACCATACATTTCAGAAGAACAGAATTCCTTATACTTAGCTGTTCTAAAACGTTGCGAGAACACACTTTCTTTGTACTTGGGTTGGTGAACAGTTGAGGTTTTCTTGCGAGGAATACACAGGAGAAGACACATGAAAATGTAGTATAAAATTAAAACCTCCAACATCAGTGTTGAAGGCTTTAAGTGTACTGCAATGTCCTTGAATTTCAGAAAGCATTAAAAAAAAGGAGTGTCTGGAGATGAACAAGTGACAAACCAACATGTGTCTTTTTTGCAATTTTTATTTTGCACTTTTTGGTGGTGTTTCAAGCTCGCTGGCTAGTTTTTTTTCTTATTTTTTTTCCCATAATGGAGAACCAGTAGAGGCTTAGGTTTGGTTGGGATATTGTAATTTATTAGTATCAGTAAGTCGTCTCTTGGTCTGATAATTAAGATAAATTAATTTTTATTATTACTGTAATATTGACTGCATTTTTCACACACCAATTAAGTTTGTGAAATGGGGAAATGAAAGGTGAGCATTTCTCAATTTTAGACAGTAGATGGTATTCCATCAGATCAGAGGCTAGCCTGGTGGTGCATATAGTTGATTTATGAATTTCACATTTTATATTGGAAATCTAATCAGCTAAAATGATTTTAGCAGCTGATTTTTTTCTTTTCTTTTTCAAAAATAAAAAATAAAAAATTAGAGGGTTGAGCCAGAGTCCGGAGGGCATTAACACCTTCAAGCCCAGCAAAGTTACCCCATTCTCCATTCAGTCTCAACTCTTATTTGCTTTCTTAAGTAAATATCAATTTTCTTTTATGTAGAGATGGATAAATCATAATACACTAAGGCTCCGTTTGGTTGCGGGAAAAAATGTGGAATTTTTTTTTAAAGAAAAATAATTTTCCCATGAAAAAGTTGTAAGAAAGATTTGATCTCGTTTTGTCTATTTTTTTCATTTTTTTCAACCAACCAAACACACATTTCATTTTCACTCATAATTTTTCATTTCCTCACATTTTTCCCTGCAACCAAACGGGGCAAGTTGATGCTTCTAAGACTACCTAACATAGTATTATAATAGCCTTCCAATGAAATGGAAAAAATAAGTAAAAAGTTACGTAAATAATTGGTTGATGGAACAATCTAGTGAAATTTGGAATGCTAATGAGAATATATAAAAGTTCATAAATTATATAATTTAGAAAGGTTAAATTGAAAATGTAATATATAAAAAGATTTTTCCTCTATTTGCATCATGAAAAACTTGTAGGAATGAACATGAATACAAGAGTATACAGTTGCAATGATTTTCCCTTGTAGTAAAATTCTTCATATTTCTTTATTTTGCACACATCCAGTTTCATACATTATTAACCTTTATCCATCAACTAAAGAAACTAAATAGGCATTGAGACATGAGAGGGTCAAGAATGTCAGGACCAGGGACAGCGAATCATGGAAATTCTATGACACTATCAGTCAGTCTGTCTGAAAACTTGGTGCGCAACGAGATGGATGCAGCCGCTTCAGTTAACATATGGTACAAACTAAGAAGAGGAATGTGCGGGCACAATCAACTACTTCTGTATACCATGAGTTCCACGCTTCTACAAAGTGACCAAAGAGCTCTTTCATAGCTGCCCATTCAAAAAAATGTTTATAAGTTAATTAATGCCATACATTTCGCAAGGATATACAACTGTAACCAGGTGATAGTATCATATTAGATATGGAGAGGTAACTGGTGTACCTTGGTTTAGGTACTGACGGCGAAAAGAAAGGGCGATACTTTCAAAATTGAAAATCCGATTCACATGAGTTTCTAGTGCAGGTTTGGGCGTTCTGATCGGAGCAAATGTGCCAAACTGGTAATGATTTGTCGGTGTCATATTCCAAACTCTCGGTTTTCAACGGTGCTAGAACTGCTGCTTGTGTCTTTGACATCCTTGATGGAAAATTGTGTTTTATCCAATTTAAGCCTCTTGAAATCTATGTTTTTTGATCTCAGTCCCAAATGACCTTTTCTTTGGCACAATCAGCTCGCACACGCTAACAGATTCATTCCCACAGTTTCCTTTGAACACAACCATCTATTTGCAGGCTTCTTACTTTCTTTATGCCGAGTTTTGAAAATACATCGAAGAGATGCTTGAGAAATCAGCTTGCAGTAATAGTACCCCAACCAAAAGTGTGGAACACTTTGTGTTTCGCTCCATGTTTCAAAATTTTACATGATGAAATTTCCCTGGTTGATAGTTTACATTCAACAACATCCACACACAAGTTGGACTGCAATTATATTTTGAAACAAAGTTATGTAACTCACAATAACTTTCATGCACAAATTGAATCGTGCAGCGAAGGCCATTTATATTAAAAAGTGTTGGGGAAAGAAAAACAAATTGAATAGCTTTCAACGAGTTCGATTGTCATGAGTAAAAGTTCATATACATGTAAGTTCATATACATGTAAAGGTTGATTGATAAAGCCAAACGTTTACTTAATTAGCCGTGGATATGAAACCGATTCTAGTTCACACATGCTCGAATGATTTTTTTATAAGCCAAAAAGTTTCATATCTCAAAATAAATTTCTTTCAAATTCGTCAATTTTTTCTTCTTCTAAAGTTTCTCACTAATTGTCATATTTGAGAGTACTAACCGTAAGATAACAATGTATTGTACTCCATTCGTCTCCCTATTGATGTCTCATTTTTATTTTGAAATTTTATTTTGAATGTCTCAAAATTATATTCTCATATCTATTTATATAAAAGAATATCTAACTAACAAACAATACATTTACCAACAACATCTAACTAAATCCATACATTTACCAACAACATCTAACTAAATCATATCACCTAACTAAAACATTCTAACTAAACTAGTTGCACTCCCGTCGTCCCGACATGAATTTTCCGGTGTCTTCATTCGATTTAATTAAGCTTTACAACGTTTTTCGCTCTCCATTTATAATTTATAATCTATAATTTTCAATTCTTAATTTTATAATTTTTTTAAAATTCTTAATTTTTAATTTTTTTTTGAAATCTACCTGATCAAATACGGTCAAATACAACAAAATATGATTAGTTGGTCAAATACAGTCAAATACAGATGCATAGTGATGGATGACATGTAGTGTAAATAAGGATTGCACTCCCGTCGTCCCGACAGGGATTTTTCGGTGTCTTCATTCAATTTAATTAAGCTTTACAACATTTTTCGCTCCATTTATAATTTATAATTTTGAATTCTTAATTTTATAATTTTTTTAAAATTCTTAATTCTAATTTTTTTTTGAAATCTACCTGATCAAATACGGTCAAATACAGCAAAATACGACCAGTTGGTCAAATACAGTCAAATACGGATGCATAGTGATGGATGACATGTAGTGTAAATAAGGATGGTGGGGAGGGACATTTTTGTCAAAGTCTTATTGCAATGAGGTCTTTAGTGAGGAAAAATAAGAGAATTAGTGAGGGAAAGTGGGTGATTGGTAAATGGTTGATGATTTTATTCTTTTATATATATAGATTAAAAAATAAAAATAAAATACAAAAATTTAATTTAAAAGAAAAATAATTTCCATCGGAATGACGGGATCACCACTAATTATAGATATATGTATGACTTTTGACTCTCCCATTGGAGTTGCCCTTAGAGCACGAAGTGGGCATTTTGGATGACTGGCTATTACGGATGCATTGGCCGTTGTGGAGAATATTAATTATAATTATAGAGACGTTGCAGCGGAGAATGTGTCGATGGCTGCTCGATTGGAGGGAATTAGTAATGATCCTTTTAAAGGAATTTGTATGTCCAATGTAACGATTTCTATGGCTGCTAAGGCTAAGAAAGTTCCATAGACTTTTGCGGATATTGAAGGAGTTCCTAGGTCCCTGCGATCTCCTAACTAACCAAGTGACCGATAAAGAGGAAGAAATGTGTGACTACCCAACCGACAGTCTGCCCATCGACACATTGAAGATGAAGACATGCTCCTATGGAACCTGATTGCTGTATCGTATACGTCTATCTATGTAGAGTTCGCAGTTGGACTATTGAAGCAATGGTACTTTGCTCAGTGTATCGAAATCGCACTATTTAAATACTAAGCGCGATTATTGTTTAAATAGAGAATGAGTATGATAAGTGTAAGCAATTTGAGACTAAATTGGTGCAATATAGAAAGTTACATTACATGAATGATGATGATGTTGGCCTGAGGGTTTTTATTACATAAGAATTATTACCAGGACCGGGTGATTCGAAGAGGTTTTTTCCGTTGTACATATTTCCTGTTCCATTAATGTGGTTCAGGATTGAACTGGATGGATTCTTTCCAGATCAACTCTTTGATATCCTCCTCAGTCAATGATGATTGCTCAAAGTCGAAAACGAATGGCCTTGGGCAGGCTGGCTCGGCGTTCAGGTCGTGGAACCTGGCGAGGTAAGGATGGGACAGAGCTTCCTCAACTGAAGTGCGAAAAGAATATGAAATTATGTTATAATGTAGAGAGTTGGGTGCGTATGTTGAGAAGTAAGTACAAGTGAAAAAAACTTGCCAGTAACTCGTTTTTCAGGATCGAAAACGAGCATTTTCTCGAGTAAGTCGATGGCCTGAGCCGACATGTTGGGGAACCTAGTAGAGAATTGCTGCTTTGGGTATTGTGGAAGCTGTCGAACGTATCTTCGAGCATTGTCGCTACGAAGGAATCCAAGGCTCGAATCGTCTGGTGACCCAATAAGCTGTGCATGGAAACATAGGACAAGTTAGAGTACACCGAAGTACTTAACTTTTCTCAACTTTAAAGGAAGAGTCGAGTACCTCAGTGACAAGTTTGAGCTGATCAACGTAGTCTCGGCCAGGAAACAAAGGGCGCCTAGTCATGATCTCGCCAAGTATGCATCCGACAGACCATATATCGATGGCTGCAGTGTACTCTGAGCAGTTAAGTAGTAACTCAGGTGCTCGGTACCAACGTGTGACGACATATTCCGTCATGAAGTCTGTCTCCGATGTTGTCCTAGCAAGCCCAAAATCTCCTATCTTCAAATCACAGTTGGCATTCACTAGCAGATTGCTTGGCTTGAGATCTCGATGCAGGACGTTTGCTGAGTGCACATACTTAAGCCCTCGAAGAATTTGGTACACAAAATACTGCACGCAAGTTCAACACTTAGTATTCCGTCAATCCGGTTAAATTGTGATTCAAAGTGACCGTTCATGAGTCTAAGAAAAAAGATATGGGTATGAAGTTTGTAGGACTATACCCGGCAATGATCATCGGACAAGATTTGATCGGAGCGGATGATCTGCTGGAGATCAGTGTCCATCAAGTCATAGACGATGTAAACATCGTTGAAGTTCTCCTTTCTAGGAGGCCGAATCACATCTTTTATTGCAATAACCTGCACATGAACACTTCTAAGCTCTTACCTTTTAGAGGAAAATAAATCTAACGGTTAAACTCTTCCATCTATGTGAAATATTATGAAAAAATCATTAAAAACAAAACATGAGAATCCATCAGTCACGACCAAAACTCTGGAGATCAAATTTCCTACTACAGTCAGCCCTTCTATAACAGCGCCTCTTATAACAAATTTGTCATTATAACAACCATCTTGAACCATTACCGTTTTAAATTTTCCCTTATAAAAATTCTCGTTATAACAGCCTCTGTCTTTTTTATATAACATCCTACCCATTTTGCCCAAACATTTTGGAATGTTATAGAGGGGTTGACTGTAGTAGTGTATTGTACTGAATAAGAGAATTGAGACGGTGAGCTTACATTTTCATGATTCATGTGGCGAAGGAGCTTGATCTCCCTCAAGGTCCTCTTCGCATCAATTCGGTTATCGAATGCATTACCAATTTTCTTGATAGCCACATCTTCACGCGTCTCAGCGTTCAAAGCAGCGCTGGGGACAAAGAAATAGCGTCAGGCATGTTCATAAAAAACCCAAAGAAAGCAAGAGAAAGATTATATATTACAAGACGCTCACCAAACCATCCCACAAGCGCCACGGCCAACAGGCCTAATGGGAGGAACATACTTTTTAGAAACCTCAAAGAGGCTGCCATACACATTATACTGAACATACTTGCCACCATGAGTAGGAATGCCTTTTATGCTACCACCGCTATGTTCAGCTGCAGCTGGAGCCGGCACGCTGGCTTCCATACCAAGGCAGCTGGATCGGTATTTGGGACAGGTAGCCGTGGTTTACGGTTTGGGGACAAAATGAATCGGAGGAAGAAGCAGAAAGAAGATAACGAGAAAATGCAGGTGATGTTTTTGAGAGTTGTGTGTGAAGATGTTGAAAGATGAAAAAAAAAAGTGTTGTGGAAATGTGACAATACGCGTGGAACTTCAGGACATGGACGACCCGTGAAGTCTAACGTCTTTAATTTCCAAACCACATCTCCTTCATCAGGTGTCACCAGGCCTGCGTTTTCTTCAGATTCAAGAAACATCGATCACACCTTGTTAACAATTTGCATTTTTGAACTTACTGTCACTTTTTTTTACTTGCAGTATGGAAACTGTTTTTTATTTATTACACATTTTCCCGCAAATATGGGTAGACAACGATCATCACAAGGATTATGTTACATCAAATACAAACACTTTGATCATATTGGAGGATTTAAATTAATGACTGATTGTGCCGGTATTTAGGATGACCTCAAGAAGTCAAATGTAGATTATTTGACAGCTTGGGCAGCTTTGTGCGGCGACTATGACATGGTGCATTCTGATCTCAGACTGCAAAGCAATGTGTTGCGGCCAGCCAGGACGACCCGGAAGAAGTTGTCCGTTTCTGTAGATAGGTGCTCGTGTGCGTCGGAGAATTTCTCTGCTGCGACTCTCAAATCTGAGACTCCAGATTCCAAAGCTTCTGGGTCAATTGCTGTATTTACAGATTGGGATATGCTGACTAAACTTATGACGCTGGCATCATTTGCTTCCAGCTCTTTTGAAATTGTTGTGTCTCCTTCATTGGCGAATTGATATCTGATCTTCTCATTTACCAGCAACTGCAATCTTGCAAAGGTAACGTCTCGGGAACATGAAGCAAGTTTCTTAGAGGATTTGGAGAGTTTTCACCTTGAATCCGTAAATTGCACAAAACAAGACCTTTCCTTTGGCAGAGTTTTTAACCTTGGGCATTTTCAGTCAGGGATTTGATGATGCTTTCCAATATGGCAGCCAGCTCTCCAGTCTTGGATTGTTTGCGTTAATGTGGTGTTTCCATTTAGAAAGAGAGTGATGAACCGACGCAAATTTCATGCTGTAGGATTTGGAATCCAAGTTTTGCAGAGCACACTGAAGAAGAAGATTTCCTTGGCCAAGCCGCGATATTTCAGAGCTAATTGCACAGGTCCAGCAAATTCACGCTATTGTTCAGATAAACATCAGTCCAGTCTTCATCCCATTCAGCAACAGGGAGCTCGAGATCAACGATAAGGGCCTTGATATCATTATGAGTCTCACACAATGACTCCATCGCTAACTTCATCCACGACAAGCTCAATGTATTGTCCTTGGCCGTCTCCATTAATGTCTTTAAGCTACGAGCTAACTTCTCCTCAAATGAATCGAGCAACTTGAGAAGATGAGGAGACATGTGTAGGCATCCAAAAATGAAGTTAAATTAATTAAATTGAATTAAACTTTTTAATTCAATTTAATTAATTTGATGAAATTTGGGTCGGTTCAATCAACAAAAAGAAGAAGTCGGACCGAAAATGAGTTCTGGGCCAAAATGGCTTATTGGGTCAGC
>JAWWMW010075605.1:0-13597 GCA_035048345.1 Echeveria elegans
GATCAAAATGTCTTAAATACCCTCAAACATTAAATAATTATTTTCTATTATAATTAAATAGATATTAATTGAATAATCTCAGCCATTGATTAGAAGGTAAATCAACGGTTATGAACTCTTTATACTTTTATATTTAATACACTTTATACCGGATCCCTACCCTTACTTGAAATATTCTTTCTTTTTTCGATTGTTTTTGTTTTTTTTTTGAAAGAATTATTCCTTCCGGTCTTGTAATTCCTTACTTACGGAACTGAGATTAAGAAAGTATGAAAAAATGAAAGCACGTAAGTAATGATTAAAGAAATAAAGTGTTTATGTAAAAAAATTGAGTGATTTGATTGATAATAATGATGATGAAAGATTGTAAAATGTAAAATGTATGTGAGAATAAAAGTAAAGAAAGTAATATTCTATTTAGAAAATATAAGGTATATTTTGAGGCGTTCAAAAAAAGTGTAAAGAATATTATAGAACGGAAGAAATAATTTTATGTACAAAAATGTTTACTTTTATTCAACGTTGCTCCATCAACCTACATGCCTAATCAGTCCTAAGCGTGGTGTCTAAAATTTTAAATATAAATCTTGTTTATACCAAATTGACGTATTTTGAAAATAAAATTGACAATTGGAGTAAATTGGAAACGAGACTCGGAATTTCGCGTAAATGGAATTTTTTTTTCTATATTTCTCACAAATAATTCACGAGATTTTTTCACATGCCAATTCCTCAGGACTCAGGAGCAAACAACAGATTTATTTACTATTACAGCAAGTCAAAGACGCATGAGTTTTGTTTAGAAGAAAACAAATGTATATTGTCATGGAAATTTGTGTTTTATTTGGTGAACAAAACCTCATGTGTATTTTTGGTATGTGTAACAAACCAAACAGTTGAAACACAGGGTTTGAGTTTGATGAGGTGAAAATGATACAACAATACAAACTTCTTAAAAAGTAGCACCAACATCCATATGATCTCAAGACATCCTTTTTGCAAGCAACTCCTCAAAGCACCTGTTTCACCACACAGCAGTGGCCACAAAGCTCTTTCTCACCATCTTCCTCAGTTGCCTCGAATGTCTTCCATCCATTTCGACTCGCTGACGTGTCGTACACGTGGACTACCGACCTCAACCTCCGACTAGTCTCCCCTGGCAAACTATACCCTGTTAGAAAATACAACTGAGTTCCTATAGAAGCCATTGTTAGATACAATCTCTTGCCAACTAACCGTCCTCCATCGGACATGGCTAATTGATACTGTGACCCATCTACCTCGTACCATAAATTCAACTTAGCATCATAAGCCTCAATATGTCCTTTCCATTTGTTGAAACAATCACCAGTGCTGAAAAGCACACCTTCAACATCTACAATTTCATTTGGAGGTACATCCAATTGCCACATTCCAACCATTAGGTCCCATTTGTTACTTTCGGGATCGTAAGCCTCCGCTGAGTTTCGGTCCAACATGTTTCCAACTGTGTTCGAAACAGGCCTGTCAGTGAACCCTCCTATAACAATGAACCTGTTATGCCATGTCACGCCTACACATTTGTACCTCGACGTGCTCATATTTGTAATGGACTTCCATTCATTAGTATTCGAATCGTAGACTTCAGCACATGAAACTCCTCTAACATCACCTATGGTACATTGCCCTCCGGCCACAAAAATCTTGTCACCCACGACATTACATGCAAAATCGAACCTTGGAAGTATCAACGACGCACACTCTCCCCAAGTAGCGTCATCCATGTTATAACGCCAAACATTTTTCACCACTTCTAAATCCTCTTCTAATACTTCATTCATGCTTCCATCAAGTGTCTCAAATTTGTGACACTTTCTACCACCTATGATGTAAATGGAGTTACTTAGAGAAGCCATTGCAAAGCCTTTTAGTACTTGGTTTTCTTGAAGGCCAGGAATCGAGGTGATTCTGTGCCAAGAATTAGTTGCTGGATTATATCCATCTATCCAGTTTGGCACACATGAACTAACTGATGAACTGATGAAAGAGGCCAGAAGAGTGTAACTGGATGGTGGCCTGTCCGGAGGGCGCTGGGACAGAGAAGGAGGCGGAGAGAGCGACCCCATCGATTTTCAATACAAGTCTAGCTATGTGTACTAATGAGAATGTTAAGAATCAGGGGACTTTACGCATGTAAAATGAGATGGGCATATATAGGCTCATTCGAGCGGAGATTATGAAGGATTTAAGCATTGTGATCATCGAACGGTTTTTAGCTTTTCTTGTTCAGTGTGGCACATTTAGTTTCCAAGTCATCGTCAAAAACAGAAGAAAAAATCACAATGTAGTACTGGTGGTAAATCGATGATATAAAATGAATGTACTTGTTTTCTGAGATCGAAGGACCGTTCGATACAAAGCTTTGTCTGAACTGCAAATTTTGTTTCTTACAGTGTCACCTTCTGATTCTAATGAAGCGAGGAAACTTATGAAAATGAAACATACCCATAAGAAGGAAAATAAGGATATTATTCCAATGAGTTACGGATAAAGAACAATTATGTCATGGGGCCTGGATCACTGTGTCAGAATCGACCAACTTTGCGATCCTGTTAACTAACAATATGCTATGCTAAAGACACTCTTTACAGTACAAACATTCTAAATACCCAAATCTGTTGGTCCTTAAACTTACTAAATGCAGCGCCATTCCCTAAAGAATAATCAAGAACCTTTTTAAACGTACCATTCTCAGAAATGCAGTTCGAGAGGCCCTATCGATTGAGTCTTACGCGAAACAATGTACCCTTGGTCGGAAAAAGATGCATCCATTTCGTTCCAACATTGGGTAAGAATGACTGTCATCAACTGTTCCATTGATTTCCCAAGTATATTATGTAATGGCCTGGTTGATGGTTCACATCAGCTCCGCTCTGGTATTTGCTGCCAGTAACTGTGACCCTTTTTCGACCACCAGCTGTAGATCCCTCTCAGTGTTTTTATCTATGTTAGTTGTCAAAATCAGTTTTCTCCGGCAAATGAAATTCGGTGTATTGTTGTGGACTCCAGCTACTTGTACAACATCTCCTAGTCTGTACCGGTAAAGTACTGCACAAAAACGAAGAAGAAGAGATTTTAAAACCTATAACCCGGAACTTACAGTCTAATGACTCGCCGAGGTGCACGTCATCAGCGAGAAATGTATGGTTATGCCTTTATAGAAACCAAAGAACAAACAAGTCATTAATTAACCAAACTGGTCCAGTCCCTCATCTATGTTGACATAGCTGAACTGATCATTCGGCAAATGTTGTGGAGTATGGTGTGGACTATACTGAATTTCCATATCGATGTAGAACTATCAACCACAGGAGCTAACCATTCATTATTGGTACAAGATATTTTAGATGTGAGCGACAACTGCGACTCTTTATCACCCCATATCCCTTCCAAGTGTTTTCAACATATACAGACTTGCAATTTAAGTAAATTTAATATGTGAAATTTTGAAGAGATTACCTGTGAAAGTAGTGAGGACAACTTCATACTCCTGTCCCTGTCCGAGCTTCACTTGTGAAAGTGTCACTGGTTTATCCTCGATAAAATCATCATTGTCCGTCATGCTCCAATCTCCCTGTGTGTTGTTTGCGGAGTAGTATGAACTCAAAGTATGAGAAAGTAGGTACAACTGCAAATGTTATGTTCTCTGGTGATGGTCTGGGATCCACATTAACACCAATCCAGCTTGCCGTTGATCCATAATCAGCACTAAGTAAAGGCAAGTTCCCAACATAATGTCTTGGCTTCGTCAAGTAGTGTAACATCGAGCCAGTGTTAATTGAATAAACATACTTAGCATTAGGCCACAGCTTCCCAACAAGTCCAAACCATTGAACATCCTCCAATTTCTCGCATATGTCTTCAAGCAATGCAAGCCATGGATTGGGACTAATGATTTCAGATACAGCTTTCCTCATCTCAGGCAACGTGACTCTTGAGCTCACTGAGCCTGTTCTAATGTCATGACATATCTCACTCTGTAAGGACTCAAAAGCTCTAAACTCTTGCAAAATGCTGTATGCAAAAGTCGAAGATATGAACTCAACCTGGTCAGAGTAGTACAAGGCGAGAAGGAGGTGACAGTATGTGGACTGCTTATAATATCCGCTAGGTATCACTTCTTGTGGACTGCAAGTAAATAACTTGGTATTCTCTAGCTTGATCTTGAATTCCTTACTAGCAAAATAATGTGTTGTAGCTGTTCCAACCGATAAGCCCCCTTTCGTCTTCCACTGCTTGCTGCTGTAAATGAACTCCAAAACCTTCCCTCCTTCCCTAGTCGGATAAATCCTTCATCAAAAAAACAAAAATCATTTCCACACAAGACGTATTATACATGAACAGTCCATTGCTTTTGAATTAATATTTTGCGCTCACCAGTCTGATAGACTGATACCATGT
Organism: Echeveria elegans; assembly: GCA_035048345.1. NCBI lineage: Eukaryota > Viridiplantae > Streptophyta > Magnoliopsida > Saxifragales > Crassulaceae > Echeveria > Echeveria elegans. Next base: position 4,441 of record JAWWMW010075605.1, read on the forward strand.
TAAGATGAATATTATGCATGTGCTAATCTAAAGTCAAAAGGCCAATATATCGTTATAGATATGATCGATGATAAAGATGAGTTAGAACCAATACAAATTCGATATAAGTGCTACGGGCTACCTATAGGAGTATACATGAAAAGCCAGCAGCATTGTGAATATAATTTACCTTGATCTGTAAGCAGCTCCCAAGCTGAAAATGGAAGAGTGGTCAGTGAGCTATGGTTTGTGAATGGAACAAATTTCTGGCGGCCATCGGTCGTGCCGGAGCTGAAAACAATGTAAAAAGGAAAGAAAAAAAAAGTTAGTAAACAAGTGCGAAAAAACATTAAGGGAGTAGGGAGTTAAAGGCATGACCTTAGAGAGAGGGTTATGATAGAGTACTGAGTGAGAAGCGAGGTAGTTACACATCTCCATCTGCAATTCTTTGAATAAAAGGTTCCAAATCTGCATGAGAAGCAAGTGGGTAATGAAGTGAAGAGTGACTTCAATTCACAACCTTCCATTTTGTCAACATCAATATCGTCTCTAAACCATCTTTTGAGATACTCTACTCCATAGTTCAATTGAGCATCTTTGTAAGTGTCTCTGTTTGAACTTGCCCTGCATTAGATGACACTTGCTCAAACCACTCAATCATCTCATCAGCTCCTCCATTTTCCATCTCACTTTTTCGAATATGGTTGGAATGGAAGAGGAAGAAGAAGATGATAAAGATGATAAATGGAATTGAAGTTACTAAGTTAGTCAATCCAAAATGCGAATTGAAGCCTTGTTTGGCTGACATGATTGGTTTTTTGAAAAGGAAAAAAAATCCTACTGAACAGGAATAGATTATGAGTTTGGGACAAGAGGTTGTCTTGTCCAGGGGACATTTTCATACAAAGCATATGATGCTACTGAGTACTGACTGTAGGGATTTTGCTATCAATTTTGAATTTTGTTGGTTTCTACAGCACATAGTTTGTTACCAAAACTTAACAGTGTTCAACCAAACAAGCCTTTCTGGAGTCATAAAAAAAAAGCCTCTCTGGTTGAATATGGAAATTATTCATTTCAGAAAGTGTGAACTTTTTCTCGACATTGTCGTTTTGGTGTTGACAGCACTGCACTGGCTCCCATAAAATGTACTAGAGGATTAGTACCTCATCATACTAGACAATTTCTTTAGAATACAAAGAGGGCAATGGTCAGGCAAAGAAATAATTACCGGAGAATTTGCACAAGCGAAAAGATTACCGAATTCCAAACTACCGATACGAGTATGGAAGGCAAATACGAACAACATAGCAAGTATACAAACCTAGAAATATATACATACCTTGGACAAATGTGGAAAGACGTAGGATGGCCGGACAGGTACCCTTGGCAGAAACCATAATAAACTTTATACATGCAGGCAGCTTGTGGAAAGCTAAACTGCATAACAGAGAAATGGATGAGCTTTCACATTATTACCGCAATAAAGAAACATAGCAGACATAACATGGAAATGCAACTGTACGGATATATAGGCATTCGTACGAAATGCAGCAGATGTGTAGGCTAACGATGTACATTTACTTCCTATACAATCGGTTTTATGCACTTATAACTAGCTTTTGTACCACATATGGAAAAATGAGTTGCTGAAATCTGTACTGCTGGCGTCTGGGGAGCCTAGGAAGAATTTCTGAAAGAGAAGTATGTTACGAGTCGAGTCTTTCCTCCGAAAATCTTGGAAGTTGAACTAGGGAGTTCACTCTCAACCCTGAACAAGTTTGATCTTCATCTACCCATGTCCTTCTTATTTCCGCTTAATTTAACCTTGCCCCTATCATGGTCTTCCGACGATATGATTTAACAGTATAGTTCCTTCTTAATGTTGGCTTGGATTTCTGAGCCGCATCTGATTCTATTGTTGGGTGCAAGAGATGACTCTGAGAGGTATCACGAGAAACACGGTTACCATCGTAGTTGAATTCGGGGGGGTCTATCTTTCCATCCAAGTATAAACAAACTACTGCACAATCATCCATCCTTGAAGTTGGATACTTGAGTTTCCATTGCCGAGCTGCTGCGTTCACCACAGACCTTGCAGCTGACGACCTAGATTGGGAGGCAGACACTATCCTAATCACATCGTCGTTGTTTAACACGTCCCACACCTGTGAAAAAGAAAATTTTCATTCAGTAATGTGGTAGATAATTTTTGCATGTGCCTCATACAAAGTACCTAAAGCTATAACCGACGTTGGCAAGAAGCTGTCTGCAAAATGCAAATTACTGGATGTGCCCATTTACAGAAGAAACAAAAATATATTGCTGATCAAGAGGTCAATATGAAGCTAAAATTTCAAACTAGCAAATATGCAAAGCACTAATAGCTGAAGTTCAAGAAATATCAGATTAAAAGGGTCAACAATATGTAGAACACTCGTTCTACATGTTCTGGTTTGCACACAGAATTAGATGTAGTCATGCAGACCGACCTACACGCCAAATATATAGTCACGGAACGCAATTGAAATAAACTACTTTACAATTAAATTTAGATGTTGCTCAACTCTTTGTAGTGGCACCTCCATAGAAGTGAAAGGCGACTGGGTTTAAACAAAATCAAAAAGACAAACTTGAGAAGGTTGTACGAGAACTTACGCCATCAGATGCTACAACAATGAACTGGTCCCTCTCAGATAGGTCCCAGCGAGCAAACTCTGGTACTGATATCACCCCATAATTCTTCAAACAAAAATCCCTTAAGGCGCGAGCCATCGCTAAACCAGGCGCATCATCGTATGGAGGCCATATTCTAGAAACTTCTGGTTCATCTACACCCTGCCACTGCCTTTACACTGTCTGATACGTTCTGCTTCCTCTATAGACAAATTCAGATTAAATCAATATGTTTTGCAATAAACCAAGCTGATAAATAAGGCACGCATAATTAGATAAGACAATACTGGGCAAATCAGGCTTCAGATCAACTGTCAACTGGACTGCTATCATGGAACCATTGTTATTCTTTGATCCTAATATTGCTCGAGAATCACCATTATTTGCAATGAATAGAGTTGCGCTCTTCATCAGATGTGACATAAAAAGAAAAATTGGAGACAAATGTGAGAAAAAGAAAAGACGATAAAGGCTGTTGATAAATTTTGGAAAATGGAATGAGGAAAAAGGAGGCAGCGAAGGACAAACCACCTGTTTCCGCTACAAAAGCAATCCAAATTACCTATAGATCTCAGCTCTTTGTCCATGAGTTTGTACGACTTGAGAAATGCATTGCTCCATAAACAATCCAACTTATTCTCAACTGAACGGTCTCTCATAGAATCAGCAGCTTTCGCTTTACTTGATCCACCTTGAAAGAAGGAAGCCTTTCATCGAAGTTTCCTTGATATAAGAGAGTGATAGCATGACCGTAACTTCAAAGGAAGCACGTCTCTGACTCTTCGCGCAACTATATGACCGTAAGGACCGTGCCCATCAAACACACCAAAATGAGCGGTGGTGAAGTGGTGGTGGAGGAGGGGAGGGAGTTGTGGTGGTGGAAGAAGATGAGATTAGATTGTATTTTTTATTATTTTTAATTTGACCTTTAAAGTTTTTAAAATTACAATTTAGGGGTCACTTCCGTTAATTTTGACGAACATGTCTCTAAATGAAAACGTCGAAAACGTGAAGGCCTTTAAGTGTGAAAAATAAACAGAGAGCTGTCATTCGGAAAAAGTATTACAGATAGAGGTCTTTTCTGTAATTACTCCTATAAAATATAAGTATAATGACAATTCAAAAAAAAAATTCTTCTTTCATGTGTAAGTGTCATTTTAAGTTATAAGAATGAATCATATCATTTAGATGGTCACCTCCAAAGCTCATCACAGATTGTTACCATCTTAAATTGGTGGACCTTACTTTCTAGAATTGATAATTGGAGGCTTATGGCAATTCGTAGGGAGGCGAATCTTCTTGCTGGCGTGGTTGCAGGTAGTGGCGGAGTCAGATGGGGTCGAATGGGATTGACCGACCCCAATATGGGCGAAGAACACCCAGTATTAAAAGTACCCTGCCCCCGACGTCTGCGCTCGAGCTTCTCGAGCTTCGTCTCCGGACGAAGCTGTTCTTTTTTTTAAAACCCTAACGTCGTTTTGTGCGTAAAACGTAAAAAAGGGACAGAGCGTGCGAGTGGGCGAGGGCGACTTGCGAACGAGGCGACGAGCTGCGGGACAATTACGACGGTCGACGGAAGAGGGCGGATGAGCAACGAACGAGGGTGGGGCTGAACGACGACGCGATTGGTGAGTGTCTATGTCTTTCTGCTTCGTTTCGCGAGGCATGATTTTGATTTTTGTGAATTGTGGTGGTTGAATTATTTTGTTAGGGTTTTGGTTTATGGTTAAAATGATTTTGTGAATTTTTTTATATTATATGATTTTGTGATTTTGTTAGGATAGATTATTATAAAAATATTATGATTTTATTAGGGTTGATAATTTTACAATGATTTGGTTAGGGTTGATAGTTTTACAAAGATATTGTGATTTTGTTAGTTTTGTTCATTCAAATCATTTTACATTTAGGTGCTCAATGAACAAGTTTTTAATCAAACGATCTAGAGTTTCAATTGATTTTTCTAGCGGTAGTGTTGGAAATGATACACAAGGATTAGATAAAAAACGTGGTTAGCTTTTTAGCTTGTACCGTCCCAAAAAAAATCGGGGTCGTTGCCCCGAACCCTCTTTGTAAATCCGACCCCACGCCAGGAATTTCCTGCCTCTGCCCCTGGTTGCAGGTGTAGTTGTTACCCTTTGGAAGCAGTGGTAGATACTTGATGCTTGTCCTAGGTCAATCCAAGACGCTTGTAATAATTTTTGCTAAGAAGTCCTTCTGACTTTCCTATCTATCAAAAAAAAGTTTGGGTAAAATATGAGGGCCACTCGTTTCATCAGTACTCATTGTTCTCAGTAGACTATTTTTGCAACTAAAACAGAAAAATATTGAATCGTAAAATTTAAATATATAAATAAATAGAAAAAAAGACGAATAATCAAATATAAATTGTTAATTTTATCCTCATTACGGGTATTACGGTAATTTATTTAGTTTCTTCCCCAAGTTTGCAGATGGGTACGACGGAAATGAGAATGAGAATTGAGAAGAAGGAAAGATGGAGAGTTTGGACACCGAAATCAGAAGGAAATCGAATTGGGGGGAGGGGAATGGTTGATGGGTACACGAAACCCTTAACACAACCCTCAGCTCCTTAATCTTCTTCTTAAATTTTATTTTTGTGGATCTAGAACAAATTAGGTAGTTTTAGATGAGGATTTAGGGATGAAGAAGGATGAGAAATTATGGTTGAGAGATTGTGATTTTATTTGGCAGATGACAAATGGAAAGATGACGATTTGTGTGTTGTTTTTGTTGAAGATAAGAAACAGTGGGGAACGTAACGACGGAGACGATTTCTGGCGTTAGCGCTTGGATTTTGATGTGGAGAGGGAGACGCGTGGCAAGATATAATTGGGTATATAGTTAACGACGTTGCGGAGGCGTTAGATTTGTGAGTTGGGGCACGTGGAGTGGTCGGAGAGCTGGAGTTGAGGGCTTTTTTGTTTTATATTTCTTTTCCTTTTGATGATGTTTTTGTTATTTGGATTAGTTGAATTTAAATTATGAGAGCGTTTGTTTCCGTATTTCCGTCGGGACACTGGATGAAAACGCTAGTGAACAATAAAAATGATAAGAAATATATGTGAGAGTTTAAACACAAGTGACGATAGAAACTCTCAGTTATATGAAATATTATCGTTATGGTCGGAGCCGGTTCAATGAAAACATCCTCCAACCTTGATTCTTTCCTCCAATTCACAACCCCTCTCATCCCATCATCCCATTTCCTTCCCAAGGTTTGTGTATATGTCTCTACCCAGCTGACCCATCTCATCAAAATTTGATCTTTCTTACCGTCCTGCATGTTGATTTGGAATTCTGATTGATTTGTATTTTGGTTTTTTGTGTAGTCTGATCTGAATCAGCTGTGGCATCATCCTTTGAACAAGGAGCAAGTTGAGTGTTTTACCTTGGCTGATTTTTGGAACTGTTTTGATGAGTGGAGTGCTTATGGAGCTGGAGTTCCCATCTCCTTGAATGATTCTGACTCCCTTGTTCAGTATTATGTTCCTTATCTATCTGCTATCCAGATTTTCACTTCTCATTCTGCTCTTCAGAGCTTAAGGTACGGAAAAAACGTCTGGCTTTGTTTTTCTTTTGATTTATTGTAATCAACATAATAGTCTGATGTGGGGTACGGTGGAAATGCTGATTTGCTAGTGGTTGTTGCGTTTTTCAGGAATGAGACTGATAGTGAGAGGAGGGATTCAAGTAGTGATACATCTAGCGATGAGGGCGAGAGTGACAAGTTATCATCGAGATGGGATGGAGGCTCATCTGAGGAAGGTGGATTGATGGAGCATGATGGTGTTTCCCACTTGAGCGATAGATTGGGGTACTTGTATTTTGAGTACTTTGAGACTCTAAGTCCGTACAATAGGGTTCCTCTTATGGACAAGGTAATTTTGTTTCAATCATGATAGTTTGTTCTTCTACTTCTTCCAGATTTTTCTCGTCTTGGAATACTTCGTTCCTTCTTCATTGAAAATTTCTGTAACATTGGAAATTAGTACTATAGAAGTTGGGTTTGGGGATCACATTCGCTTGTCCTAATTTGATAATGGGATTTTTTGACCTTGGCTTATGAAACAGATGATGCTATTTTTGTTAATTCCTTTTTGGGCATCCTCGGGAAAAGCAAAAAAAAAAATCTCACCTTTTCCACTTAGTTATCTTGATCATAAATGGGGATCAGAATATGCCTTTCTGAAGCTAGTGTGCCTTTAGTTGACACTTTCTCTCTTTTTTCTTTACAGATTAGTGGATTTGCTAGAAGATACCCTGGTCTCATGTCGCTGAAGAATGTGGATCTTTCTCCTGCTAGTTGGGTCTCAGTTGCCTGGTATGTTGACTTTACTTCCATCCTTTAAGAGTAATAACGTCGAATCTTTGATTGATCAGATAGGATTATGATATTGCTGACTGGATGATTGAGTGTTTGATAAACTTATTTTGACATGGTTTTCAGGTATCCAATCTACCACATTCCCATGGGAAGAACAAGTAAAGACCTGTCGACGTGCTTCCTCTCATATCACACCCTATCATCCTCTTTTCAAGGTACTGTTTATCAATTAGCATATGTTTAGTTCTCTTTTTGCGATCTTGTATTTGAACTATTTGTAACATTTATGGAAGATCTCATATAGTTTCTAATGTTGATCAGATATCGATGAAGATGATGATATGGATTTTTGTGAAAGGCAGAAGCGAAAAGAAGGAGAGGGAATCCACCTCCCGGCATTTGGCTTAGCCACTTACAAAATGCAAGGTGATGTGTGGATATCTGGCAAAAACGGGAATGATCAAGAAAAGCTCTTTTCCCTTCTGAGTGTAGCGGATTCATGGCTTAAGCAGTTAAAGGTTCATCACCATGACTTCAGCTTCTTCATGGGGAGTCGCCATTGTCCATTGACCCTAGTGAAGTCACAACCATAACTCCCAGAATGAGTCACTGCTTTTTTAAATATTTCTGGGTGACTTGTAGAAAATAGTGTTCAGAATTTTCCGGCAGACTTCTCAGCAGCTCCTTGCTATGTGCATATATGTTACTTCAATTTACCATAGGGTGTCAGTAGACCCGTATATAGTACGAGTTGAGTTTTAGTCTTTTGCGGCATTTTTACGTCTTAACACATGATCCTTTTGAGGGATTCGAGTTTCCCGGTCTAGGAAAAAACTGAAGCTCATGTCATGGTCATGGCTTTGGATCTTCCTAACAGTCTTGCTACTTTCAGTTTGTGATGTTGTAATGCATATGCATGCTTTTTTGTATAGACATAAATTACATGCTATAAAATAGAAAATGATCTAGAGATACTTTATTTTCTTCATGCTTCAGATTAGCTCTATTTTTGGAAAGTCTTCTAAGAACAAAACACAATTTCTAGTCTCCATTTTCTGATTTTAATACCCAAGCCTACTTCAAGAATTTTCATGTCCGTCGTTGTTACCGGTATCACTACTCAGTGAATTGTTGTTCAGTCACCATATACGACATTGAGACTTGTGATAGACATTAGTTGATCATATGGCTAGGTCCCCTAGTCCCCACACAGAGTCATAGTTCATACAACAAGAGTCCAAGTGAATTAGTAAAGAGCTATAGGAAACATGTATCATGCTCATCATGATGACATCCAAGTGTGAATGCATGGAGACAAGAAGTCTGAACTAGTGGAGCGCAAAGTCCCTCAAAATCTATATATATAATAGAAGAGTTATTATCAACCACACACTCAGCGACAAACTCAATTAGTCGTATCTAAAATCTTATTTACTTCTTTTTCACTCATCACTCAGTCATCGCTAAAACCTTATAACCTTCTTTCTACCCATTCAGGACGAAACTTTAAAAGACGTCGCTAAAATTCATTATTTTTGTGACGCACCGGTCGTTGCTAAAACCGCCTCATTCGTTGCAAAAACTCATTCATGTCTTTTCGGACTTTCGAAAAACAGAGCATTAGAGAAAATGAGTGAAGAATCGAAGAACAAAGGGGAATCAAATGGAGACATCCGAATTGAAAAACACCGGATTTGCAAGAGTTACGAAAGCGAGGCAACAAGCGCTTATTCCCGCCGCATCACTGTCGGGACGACGGGTGCTTCCTCTAGTCAGCTATAGATGAATATAAAAGTAATTAACATGGGTATCCATTTAGGCATTGCCAAATGGCCCGAGCCAGTAAACAATTTAGGGGCCGCCCGAAAGCCTACGGGCATCATGCCCGGTCAAGCCCAGCCAACAGCCCGAGAAAGTTCAACTTTATTTTCATAGGCTTAGGCCAGGGTCAACCATTTAAAGCCAAGCTCGGGCCATGATATCGATTCGATTAAATCTCGAAGCCGATCCGACCCGTATAAATCGTACGTGAAGGTTATAAATATTATATATATATATATAGGGAGTGGATCAAATAAAAAGGGGTGTTTAAAATAAAAAGTATAAAATGATTATGTCCATTCATTTTATTCATCCTACGTCCCAGATTAAATC
>JAWWMW010075631.1:0-13590 GCA_035048345.1 Echeveria elegans
CATAAATGACGTGTTATGCTTGATGTACCGGTTTGCTTTAAAATGACTTTTGGTGTAGCGGACGATGCGACTATGTCGTATCAAATTGTAACGACCACGAGTATGATTTTTTAGCACTCAAGAATAACTCGTGTGGTTTAGAAAGCATTCGGAGACGATCAAAAATCACGTGTTATGCTTGAGGCGCTTTAAAACGACTTTTGGTGTAGCGGACGATGCTACTATGTCGTATCACATTCTAACGACCACGAGTATGAATTTTTAGCACTGAAGAATGACTCTTGTGGAATTGAAAGCATTTGGGGACGGTAAAAGATCACGTGTTATGCTTGATGCACCGGTTTGCTTTAAAACGACTTTTGGTGTAGTGGACGATGCTACTATGTCATATTACATTCTAACGACCACGAGTATGATGTTTTAGTAATGCAGAATGACTCGTGTTGATTTGAAAGCATTCAGAGACTATCAAAAATCACGTGTTATGCTTGATGTACCGGTTTGCTTTAAAACGACTTTTGATGTAGCGGACGATGCTACTATGTCGCATCACAATCTAATGACCACGAGTATATTTTTTTAGCACTCAAGAATGACTTGTGTGGTTTTGAAAGCATTCGGAGACGGTCAAAAATCACGTGTTATGCTTGATATACCGGTTTGCTTTAAAATGACTTTTGGTGTCGCGGACGATGCGACTATGTTGTATCAGATTCTAACGACCACGAGTATGATTTTTTAGCACTTAAGAATGACTGGTGTGGTTTTGAAAGAATTCGGGGACGGTAAAAAATCACGTGTTATGCTTGATGCGCTTTAAAACGACTTTTGGTGTAGTGGACGATGCTACTATGTCGTATCACATTCTAACGACCACGAGTATGATTTTTTAGCACTGAAGAATGACTCGTGTGGAATTGAAAGCATTTGGGGACGGTAAAAGTTCACGTGTTATGCTTGATGTACCGGTTTGCTTTAAAACGACTTTTGGTGCAGTAGACGATGCTACTATGTCGTATCACATTCTAACGACCACGAGTATGATGTTTTAGCACTGCAGAATGACTCGTGTAGATTTGAAAGCATTCGGAGACTGTCAAAAATCACGTGTTATGCTTGATGTACCCGTTTGCTTTAAAATGACTTTTGATGTAGCGGACGATGCTACTATGTCGCATCACATTCTAATGACCATGAGTATATTTTTTTTATCACTCAATAATGACTCGTGTGGTTTTGAAAGCATTCAGAGACGATCAAAAATCACATGTTATGCTTGATGTACCGGTTTGCTTTAAAATGACTTTTGGTGTAGCGGACGATGCGACTATATTGTATCAAATTCTAACGACCACGAGTATGATTTTTTAGCACTCAGGAATAACTCGTTGGTTTAGAAAGCATTCGGAGACGGTCAAAAATCAAATGTTATGTTTTCTTTTTTTTAGAAAAGCTGGGCGGCACCCGCGAATTTATTAGGTAAATGATCCAAAGAGCCTGGATCATGGCAAATACAAAGGAGATTGAGCTTGACACTCAGGCGCCAGCCGGTGATCATTAGCCCCAACTTAAAAGCACCGAACATGTTATAAACCCAGCTCAATCTAAAGGTAAAGTTGTGACACAAAACAGAGCACCCGTAAGCCGGGCCATCAAAATAACTATGCCTAGGATAATGAAGGATGAAAACAAACCTACTACAGATTACTATCATCGCAAAAGTTGACGTGAAGGTCCCTGAGAATAGGCTCAAGCATGGAGTCGTCGTTGGCGTGGGCAGGGACAGGGTTCCTCAAAACGTCCTCCGAATCCCCACAGAACTGGCGAAGGTTATCTTTGTCATGTGCAATGCAGAGGTAAGTGGGCTTCGGGAGCTGTCGAGAGGAGCTAAAATCGCAGTTGGGGACAGTCGAGAAGGCGATAGCCACAGCAGCATGATTAATCCTAGTATGAATTCTGCGAAACATGATACCTCTGAACTTATGAAAAAGGTCTCTGATAATGGGAGCACACCCCGGAGGATGTCCGATATGGCCATTTATCATGTGGTAATGGGAGCATTTGACCTCCCTAACTATAATGTTCCGAGCCAGGCCTCTATGGATGGCTTTATCGAGAGCGTGGATAAGGTCTTCAAGACTCCTTGTGTTGGCGTCTAAGAACGAGAAAGCAAATTGGAAGTCGCCAGCATGGGATCGAAACAAAGCAGCACCAACACTGAGGTTAGGCTCTGCCGGGACAAAAAGATTTAGAGTACTACCCTCAACGCCAGGCTTCCATCTACGCCATTTCCCATAAATCACTGCTCTACCCGTATACGGCAGATGCAAGAGCAGCAGAGCTCTGCGCCGGACAGTTGAGTCCGCATTAAGGTCTTGAGCAGGCAAACCACCCCTCTAGCATTTCTGTAAACACTCAGAATGATATCAAAAAGGGGCTCATCATGTCTAGCCTTGTTTCTAAGGGTCCATATGTCTCGAAGTCCAAAGCAGGTAAGACCAACACGCAATTGATCAAAAGGTGTTTTGGATGGTTTCAACCATTGCTCCTTGAGGTCATTGATGGATAAAGGCTTCGGCTTCTGAAAAACATCAGCAAGAAAGTCCCAAAGCTTGTTTGCCCACGAGCCTCCAAAAAACAAGTGAGAGTGAGATTCCTCCTTTCTATGGCAGCAAGAGCATTGAGACGTAAGAGGGATTCCCATCCTTTGAATATACGGGTCCAAAGGCAGCCCTTTGAGGATGATCCTCCAAACTGTGAGGGATATCTTGGGGGGAATCCATGTCTGCCAAATACTCCTACCCCAAGCTTCCTACTGGTGGCGAGTCTGGTAGGTAGCGATAAAATTCTTGGTTGAAAAGCAACCAGAAGGGTGATCAAGCCACCGCATAGACGCTTTACTGTCCCCATAAGTGCAGTTCGAGTAGTAGTCCTTAGCATGCTGCGAAACTTTGTTAAGAAATAGCCACTTTTGGGGGCTTCTGCTAAGGACATATCGCAGTGGAAGCCCCTTGAGGTCGCTCTTGCACGGGATCTGAAAATGAGAACAATATCTATCAATTGGCTCTGATCCATCTCCAACAGTCCATAGAGACCTCTCCCTCAGGTGCTCCACAAGATGACTAATGGTGTTCCAGATAGGAGATCCATGCTTTATAGTCTCAAACCTCGACCTGGCAAAACGGGCCCATAAGCTATCCTGCCTCAAGTATTCCCAAGCAAGTTTGCCTTGAAAGGCAAGCATGTTATCAGCCAGGCTCCGTATGCCCAGACCCCCCCATCTCTGTCGGTCTCGTAATAAGCTCCATTCGGATCCAATGATGATGCTTTGTGCCGCCATAATCCCATAGAAAGTTTGCGATGAGCTGCTCCATCTTTCGGATCACGCCTCTGGGGATGGGAAGAACAGCAATGGTATGGAAGCTCAGGGATTGCAGAACTGCCTTGATTAACGTTACACGACCGGCCATAGACAGCAGGTTACGCATCCAGCCACCAACTCTAGCATGCAACTTATCAAGCAGAGCATTAAAGAAGGATTTTTTGATCCTGCCTTGGAAGAGGGGCACCCCAAGGTAGTTTGTAGGCAGGACACCTTCCCTAAATTGGGTAAGGTCCAGGATTTGCCGCTTGCGGTCTTCATCGACACTCTTGGAGAAGAAAATGTTACTTTTATTGGTATTCAGCATCTGACCAGATAAGTTGCAAAACTTTCGAAGAGTGATCATCAGATTAGACATCGAGCTAGGGCAATCTTTGGAGAACATCAGGATATCGTCCACAAACATTAAGTGGGATATAGTCAGAGCATGGCGTCTTGTGGCGAAAGGCTTAGAGATCTTATTCCTTAAGTCATCGTTGAGAGCCCTAGAGAGCCAGTCCATGGTGAGGATGAAGAGGCTGGGGGAGAGAGGGTCACCCTGACAAACCCCTCGCGTCGATTTAAAGAAACCAAAGGATTGGCCATCCCAGAGAATGGAGTAATGGTAATTAGAGATGCATCTGTATATGAGGTCACACCAGGGCTCTTTAAAGCCAAAGGCACTAAGCATTCGAAGGAGGAAAGACCATGAAACGCGATCGTAAGCTTTTGACATGTCCAGCTTGATAATAACGTTGTCGTCCCTACCTTTTCTGTGAAGGTCGTGAGCAAAGTCTTGAGCCAGAGCGATACTAGAGTGGATGCTGCGCCCCGAAATAAAGCCCCCTGCTCTTCACTATAGATCTGGGGAAGGACAGGAGCAAGTGTGGTGTTGAGGATGCGGGAGAGGACCTTGTGGCAGACGTTGCAAAGGTTGATAATAACGTTGCAAATGTTATGCTTGATGTACCGGTTTGCTTTAAAACGACTTTTGGTGTAGTGAACGATGCTACTATGTCGTATCACATTCTAACAACCACAAGTATGATGTTTTAGCACTGCAAAATGACTCGTGTAGATTTGAAAGCATTCGGAAACTGTCAAAAATCACGTGTTATGCTTGATGTACCGGTTTGCTTTAAAACGACTTTTTATGTAGTGGTCGCTAATTATATTTGGTCACAAGATAGCTACCAGCTGGTCGCTAAAGGCGATTAGCGACCAACCATTTAGCGTCCAACTTTAGCGACCATCGTGCCTTTTTAGCGACCAAATTCATGGTCGCTAATTACGATTTTTTTTGTAGTGCCGCTAGCATCTCCTTTTAAGCAGTTTTGTAGTTTTCCTTGATTGCATCAAGAGCTTTACTCACATGAAGGTGCTTATCTACCATATGATAAAAAGATGCTCCAATTTCTCCATCACTAGCATCACACTAACTTGAGTGGTAGGTCCCAAATCAGTGCCTCTAGGATCAGCATGGTAGTCAAGGACTTCTTCAAAGTCTCGATAGCTTTAAGGCACTTTTCACCAAAAACAAACTCAATGTCATTTGGTCAGGAGTTTGATGAATAGCTTTGCAATTTTTGAAAAATCTTCAATGAATCTCTAAAAAGAACCTGCGTGTCAAAGGAAACTTCTAACTCCTTTGATGTCCTTTGGTGGTGGCAGCTTTTCAACTGTCCCAATCATTGCCTTATCAACGTCTATTCCTTATTTAAACATGTGATGTCCTAGTATTATTCCTTTTCTAACCATAAAATGGTATTTTCCACAGTTTAGCATCAAATCTATTTCGATGCACCTAACTAAAACACTCGAAAGATTAGACAAAACAATCATCGAAAGAATGTCCATGGACCAAAGAATGATACGTGAAAACTTTCATAGTCTTTTTCAAGTAATCAGAGAATATTCGCATCATGCATCTCTGAAATGTTCTAGGTGCATTACACAAACCAAATGACATACGTCTATATGCAAATGTACCGAATGTGCATGTAAAAGTAATTTTTTTCTTGATCCTCTGAGTGAATAGGGATTTGAAATAGTCCACTATACCCATCCAGGAAGAAAAGTATTCATTTCACGATAATCTTTCTAGCATTTCATCAATGAATGGAATAGGAATTTTTTTTTCAGTTGCTTTATTAAGTTTCCTATAGTCAATACACAATCATATCTTGTCACAGTTATAGTAGGAATCAATTCATCGTGTTCATTTTTTACTACGGTTAAACTACTTTTGTTAGGCAATACGTGAGTTGGGCTTACCCAATCAGGATCGGGAATGGAATAGATGATTCTGGCTTCCCTTCTATTTGGTTACCTCCTTAAGCATAACTTCATCTAATTTTAGGTTTAATCTTGTAAGGAATTCTCTAGATGGTTTAGTGTCATCATTCAGCCGAATTTGATGCCTGCATACATCTTGGATAATCCCTTGTAAGTCATCTATATAGTGGCTTATAGCATTTTTATGAATACGCAAGACATTTAACCACTTGGTTGTATCATCAGCATTCCACAAAGCTCCTATGAGAACCGGTAAAGAGTGTTTAGATCCTAAATTCTCATACATGAGATTTCGCTGAAGTGGTTTAAACTCCTCGCCAAATTCCTTACCTCTGGTCGAGTTAGCTTCCACAGTTTCACTTTTTTCTGATTCTCGTCGATCTATATTAAATAAGTAACGGACTCCTCCTCATATTCGTCACTTTATACTTCATTTTAAAAAAGCGTCAGTTCACAAATCTCAGCTTAATTGTAATCATCACTCGTTTTAACAGATTCAATGAGATCATAATCCATAGAGCATGTGGGTGATTTTAACATTTTAGAAAAATAAATTTTAACTTTTTCCTCTCTTAAATTCTTTTCAATTGCCCCATCCCCACAGTTGATCAGTGTCTTGATAGTGTTCAGAAACATTCTACCCGAAATGATAGAAATTTTTGCATGTGGTTATTATCCTTCTCAAGCATATAGAACAACATGAGTGTAGAAATATTCTATTTTCACAGGCAAATCCTCTAAAACACCAACCAGGGCTCTTTTCAACCTATAAGTCAATCTAAGGATAAGCAAAGTTTTTGCTAAGGTTCCTACTTTTGAATTTTCATACAAAATGTATAGCATGATAGAAATTCCAGTTCCTAAATCACACAAAGCATCATGAATGTCAATGTTTCCTAAAGAAATCGGGATAGTGAGTGATCCATAATCTCTAGCTTTCTTTGGCACGCTACGTTGAATCAATGCATTACAATTGGCATCTAAATCATTATGATTCACATCATTCAATTCATGTATATGCAAAATAATATCTTTAAGAAATTTAGCATAAGTGGGCATATGAGATATTATCTCAGAAAATGGAATCGTGACATGTAGTTTAGTCAAGATGTCAACAGACCTTTTGAAACTAGCATTCTCTCTTTACTTCCTCAATTTATGAGGGTTGAGGAAAAGGAATTGGGGGCACATAGGCTGGTGGGGTCTTGTAACGTGTCTTCTCTCCTCAGCCTCTTTTTCCTCTCATAACTTGGGTTTGCTTAACCTCCTCAACCACTTTGCTTTGCACTTTTTCTTTTCCCTTTGGTTCCTCAAGTACTTTTCCGCTTTTGTGTGATAATGTTAATGTCAGTCGATCTCACATCAAGTTGCGAAGGGAATTTACCTGGTGACCTCGAGGATTTAGATGCCTGTTGGGCTAGTTGTGTTTCTAGCATTTTTCAGCCTGTCGTCTCTTGTTAAAGCTCGGATGTAAGGAATTATATATATTTTCCTTGTTGAGCTTGGGTTGTGATCATCTGAGTCATTAGTTGGGCTAGTGATGGCTCCTCTTGTTTCTTATCATCTTGCCTCGAGTTGTAAGCTTGATTTGAACTTGAGCCATTAAAATATTGTCCTTTTGGTATTGATTTTTGGATTGATTATGGGTATTGTAATATTGTCCTAATGAGGGCGGTTTCTCATCCAGGTAAAACCTCGCATGTCCTTGTTGATTCTGCATCAGTGGTGGGACATAGGGATGGTCTGGACCTAAAATAACGTGGTGTTCATGTTCCCGTAAACTGTCACATCTCGAGTCACCAGCATCCTCATTGTGTTCACTTACCTCGCAGACATTTGAGTGATCTCTCCTTTTGTTAGAATTTATATTTCCGAGTGACTGCGCAAAAGCGTTGACGTTCTTTGTTAGAGCGTTGAAATCCTCTTTTGTAACTGATTTTGACTCGTTTTCTTTCTTCTTAAGATGATTCCTTTCTCTTCCCTATTTATGATTATTTCTACTTCTTTAACTTGTTGATTCGTGCTCAACATTTTTCATTCATCCCATCATAGAACGTTGATAATAATTCTCACTTGCTGAAGCCATGGTGTGGGCAATCTCTCAAAAAAAACTCAAAAACCTTTCATAGGCCTCGTAAAAAGACTGGTCATCAAATTGCACAAACTTGCTGATCTTGTCTTTTATTCTTCTAATCTAACCCGGTGGAAAGACTTGTTTCACAAATGTTTGAGTCAGCTCCTCACATGTGCGGAACATGTTAGGCTCGTGACTTTATAGCCAGTCATTAGCTTTGTCCGAGAGAGAGAATGGGAAAAGATTCATATACACTACATCCTAAGGAATCCCTGTATTCTTATAAGTTCGGCGAATCTTCGTGAAATTACTAGAATATCTATTTGGGTTACCATATCCATCGAATGGATCACTTTTGATCATGTGTATAATTCCACCCTTGATCGTAAATAATACCCTTCTCCCTCGGGTATCTAAATTGGCAAAACTCATGTGTATAAGTCCATCGTGTGTATAAGTCCACCCTCATGGTGGAGGTTATGTAATCCCTAACGAGTCTTTTTGCGTTGGCTGCTCTTTGGGGTCGAGCTTCTTGTCTTTGCAAAATGGCTAGCCTTTGGTTCGTGTGATCATGTTGACCACCTTGCCTTTGGTTCACTGATTGTATAATAATGGGATCTTGATTATCTTGGTTCTCCATTTGCTCCATGTCTAAAGCAATGTCAAGTCTGACGGGTATGTTAACTGTGGTATGGCTACGCATCTGAACAGATGAAGAAGGGGGTTTCAAATAATTTGAGCTTGTGTTAGTTGCATTGTCTTTATTTTTTGCTTTCGCCCTTGTTTGCATCCAAACCCCTGTTAAAAGGAGTTTAAAGATGTCTTTAACAAACACGTAAAACAAGAAATGACGAAGCAATCACTTGCAAGCAATCATTTCAACTAAATAAAATAAAAGAACTATATATTAAATAAACAGTAAATAAGATAAATCTAAACACAGTTCTCCTGCAACAACGCCATTTTGACGCAGTGTTAGTGGTTTTTTTTTTTTTTAGAAAATTGGGCGGCGCCAGCTACACTTTATTAGATAGATGATCCAAACAGCCTGGATCGTGGCGATCACAAATAGAAGGAGTATGAGTCCGCACGAGCCGGACTACAAGACTCTACTAGAGGCCTAACAAAGGCATACAAAAACAGCATCACAAACCAACATTTATATATTAGAATCATCAATGAAAATGCGGGGAAGGGAAAATCGAGTGGTTGTAAGTACGCTTCACACAATTCAAAAGAATTTATAAGACTAGGATGACCTAATGTCGAATCCAAGAGAGCATTGAAAACTAAGCTATGTTAGCTACTATTACTATAGATTGTTTTAAGATTTCGGGTTTCGTTTTAGTTATGAATGAAACAAGTATTTCATCCAAAGTAAATATTTTATGCAAAGTAATTGTCAAAAAGGAATGACTATTATTTAACATCAACACTAGTGTCCATGGAAATGTGTTGAACAGTTATAGGATAAAAATCGAATTAATTCGGGTTGATTTTAGTGTACGACTAAGCATGTTAGTGACGATATAATTCTCAACCTCTCAATCTATTCTATTACATACGTAGAACTCAAATTCCGTAGCATCAACCTCTTAGTTTATTTGCTAAGTTTATCGAATCTGCTTTAAGCTAGTCTTAATTACTTACTTGAGATGTATCTAGATGAATAGAAATTTACTCTCTCTTTTTTAAAGTTTACTCATGGGAAATTACCCGGCAATAGGTTTGTTTTTTTATAAACAACTAATTTTATTATCTTCTTCTCTTGAATACCACTATGGTACAGATGTTTATGAGAAGAATTATTACACCTTTATGGATGACTTTTTCCATAATCACCCTTATGTTTGAAAGCTTTCCAAAATCATCGTTATGTTTGAAAGTTTTTCTAAACCACCTCTACAATACATACTTATTTCCAAAAAGAGTTTTTTTTTCTCCAAAACCACAACTATCAGTTGAATAGTTGCTCTAAACTTATACGACTATTATAATTCTCTGACAAATCACACCTGTAACAAGAAAAAAAGAAAAAAAAATGAATAAGTTTTCGAAAACCACCTTCATGTTTTTGAGTATCTCCAGGACCACCTATCCCAAAAATGCGAAGAAATCACATTTACACGGAAACAATAATTTGGTAGCTTTTGAGAATAAATATGTAACATAGAGGCGATTTTGGAAAACTCAGACATAAGGGTTGTTTACTATAGTTTACTCATACTTATATTCAATCACTCATCATTAGCTCTGCTAGAAACTTTATTAAAAATTCATAAGAATATATATATTTTTAAAATATTTAATAATGTCGTGAGCCTAAAAATATCCTAACATATAATATTTTTTTAAAAGGTATATTACATTTGAGGGATATAAAACTTATATTGATAAAAAAAATATTAAAGACATAATGGCAAAAGTTATATTTCAAAGCGTTGTCCAAGAAGAGTTGCATTTCTTTGTTTTAATATTTTTTACCATTGAATAAAAACATACACTGTTATAAAACTACATTGTTGGAGAATGATAACTTATTTGAACTTTTTTTTTGAAAATATGAACTTATGCAATCAATATGTATTAGAATATTAATTTAGTAATTTATATAGTTAATATTTGATAGTCACCCATATGAATCAGATTTTTTTAAGGAACCACCCTTATGAATTGACTTTTCAATAACACAATGGTATGATCATTGTTTTTCTGGAAGTCACCCCTTCAAAATTAGTCGGAACTATACCATGAATTTAATTGCATTGGGGTGCGCAAAACTGAATTTCAATGCAGATATATCGTCTTTTCACCATATCTCACCTAAGAAAAATGAGTTTCGGTGCAGTTAAATTTATCGTATAATTTGGATGTGGGTGGCTTCTGTAAATATATACTGATCTTATGGGTGGTTTTATGCAATGTTGTGAAAATCGAAACGAAGATCGACTCGATAAGGTCATGGGGTCATGGGTGTATGGGTTCAATCGGGTCAAACCGGGAGTCGATGCATGAGTCGACTCAAAATTTTAATTTTTTTATATATTTTATGTATTTAAACAATTATAATATATTTTTTGTATACCCATATATTTAACACAAACAAAATTAAATTAAATATCTATTGTTCATCAAAAATAACATCATAAAAATTAAGTGGTGGTTTTATAAAATTAATTCTAACACGATGATAACATAAAACATATATGTGAATTGTGATTTAGCACAATTTCGTATAATGGTGGTTTTGTGGAATCACATATTAACATATTATTCCAAATAAAAATGAATATGTTATTTTTATTTAATGTAAAGATATATTTAACTTTATGTGAAAATAAGACAAGTAAAACAATTGGCTCAGTTGGTTAGGTGAAGAGATGAGACACATAGGTCTAGAGTTCAATTTTTAGTAGGAACAATTTATTTTTTGATTAAATTAGGATTGAACCGAATTAAATTTGGATTGAACCGACAGGTTCAATGCGGTCTGACCGGGTCGAGTTTGACCGAGTCGAAGCGAGTCTTGACCGAGTTTGACCATGTCAATGACATGATCGGTCTGATTGAAGAATCGAACCGATGTCCTGACCGGTTTCCGGTCGAACCGGTTGAACCGGCCGGTTCGGTCCGGTTTTCACTTTTCACAACTATGCTTCAGAGCATTTATGCCATCACCTTAGAGCATATGCATTCATGCCTGCTATGGATAAATTTTCCATTACATCCACATCCACCTTTATTTTAGAGATGAGTTTCTCCTCCGAAATTTCTTTTTCAAGTAGACGCATATAGGCTCTTATCATCGCTTCAACACGAATATTGTTTATATATTAGTTCGACATGAAGACCGCTAACTTACGTATAGGTAGGTCTTTGGAATTTTGAAGCTTTCTTTAGGCATATACGGTTCATGCTCAAATTCCACCAAAATTAGTCACCCTACACCCCTATTACGACCGCATTCTTACTATAATACATGTGGTAGAAAATGCACAATATGCACCGAAGTGAAAGCTTTCACTTGAACAATCTTGTCCGTCTGATCTCCATACATTAAAAAACTGCATCGGTATATATGACTTGCCTCGTTTCAAGTCACATAATGCAGTACTACTTCTGGCTCCTGAAGAGGGGTAGTCCTATAGAAAAGCTTTATCTTTTGGGAATAATCCAACACACTTCAGTAAACACTTAATGTAGTAGTGATGAATTTGAGGGAAGTGCTTGTCATTTTTTTCTTGTGTACATCTATCTACAAGTGAGACGTTTAGCATCAGCAAAATATTATAGACACAGATTACAGTGTTGAATATAACACCTAAAGTTCAAAACCATGTGAAATTGAATGCTCAATTTAGTTCGGGATTCAAACTTCGTTTAGTTCAGTTTAGCCACAGGTAATGTTTGAGCTAAGAACGATTCTAGTGAAATGATATAAGGAAACCTCAGTCCTTCAATGCAAGACCCCGTCTGGATTTCCACCAGTCCAGACCCAGTCTGAACTCTTTCGTGTTCGTGTTCTCCCTCTCAGACAACACAACTCTGGATCTGTAGCTTCACAGCTTGTCGGCGTCCTTTGGTTATCTCCTCGTTTTGATTGATTGAACGTCGTAATGGCTCGGGCACGCCGTCAATGATTTGGACTTTAGCTCTTATGTTAATTGACTTCGTTTTGTAAGGATGGAATTCGTCTTCTATTTATACTCGTATGGTTGCTTTAATCCAATCAAGATAATCACTTTCCATACTTGATATTTGAAAAACTCATCCTTGATATTACTTGATAATGATATTTGCCAAAATATATTAGACAAATATACATATTCCAATAAATCTGATTTAATTGATTTTATTAGATATATCACCAGCATTATGATCCACGGAATATATTCGAATATTTGATCTTTATCACTTAACTAGGATAAAGATAATCATGCTCCATCTAGCACGCGACGAGACGAAAGATGAGGAGAAGCCGTCTGTCTCAGCCTGTTATCTCAGGCACTGGGACGTCTCAACCCCCTGAGACAAGCATACATAATCACCATAGAATCCGAAAGATTGTCATTCATGAGCACCGGCTTTCATGGTGCTCTCAATCTCCCCATTGCCAACTTGTTGGCAAAATAATATAATCTACTAACCGGTAGGTTAGCATACATAGAAAACAAAGAAGACCTTACGATAAACCAATTCAGTGATTGGTATGCATAAGTCCAAACCAAATAAGATGTTGACACGAAGATCAAGCATACATTGTTCGATTCAGCAGGTACTCCCCTTTTTGTCACAAAAATGTGACAGGGGTCCAAAAAAGAAATATAGAAGTTAATAAATATGACTAGGCGACGACTCGACTAGGAAACTCCTTAGCGACTCGACTCGACTTGTCGACTTAACAATCATGTCATAACACTAATGAGCTTCTCATCTCCTGTCCACCCCTACTTCGTTCTTACCAGGGTTTAAGCAAAAAAAATATTACATTTTTATCGATTAAATGACATACAAGTAACTAATGTGAGTACGCTTTGCCATTCATGCAGATAAAGTTTATGCCAGCACTAAGTAGGGAATTCCGTCCATATAAACCAGACCCTGCTCCTTTACATTATATATCTGTAGAGCCTGGGATGTTCGGCCTGACGAGGTTCTAATGATTGGTGACAGCCTAAAAGATGGTGTACGCTTTGGTTAACTCTTTGGTTTGCATTTTTTTTTTTTTTTTTTTTTGGGTAAGATGAGAATACTTGACTTTATATGTTTTGTTCCTGCTTTTTTTCTTCTTAATGTAATATCCCTGCTTTTCGTCATCTTCTCTCAGAAATCAGAATCTTATGAGGTAATTTTATTTATT
>JAWWMW010075641.1:0-13588 GCA_035048345.1 Echeveria elegans
CATGCAAGTCTTCCAATCTCGATAGTTGTACTCGTTAAGTTTCTCCATCGATCCAGTCATATTAAAATCCTCCATTATTTAAGCTAAGTTTAGAGCGTACCTTTGATTGATCCCCGACCTATATCACTTCACAGTCCTCCGACTGTATTCCTCACTTGCCTCCTCAAGTGGTGCTCCTACGCTCCTCCCAAGCTCACCTTACTCGCGCCTACTCACGCCGGCCCCGACCGCGTAGCTCTGATACCAAATGTTGAGTTGCGTAGCGCACAAATGTAGATTTTATTATTTGGTGGAGAAGCTATTACAAGAAGACTCACTCACTCTTTCTGAACTCAAGTGTCTAAACAAATATACTACACTCCTATTCATACTAATCTACCTTCTAAATGAATGACTAAGATTGATTTAATCTAACGGCTAATATTAGAGATTCTAAAATTCTCTGGCCAAAATATCTTCAACTCATCCTATCCACACCATTCTAGAGAATTCTACTCACTTCCTGTCCTTTCTTGAACTTAATTATATAGGCTAGAATTTATTTATTTTTGGATTGACCCAATTAAACATTAATCCTCAATATTTGCATGGCTAGGAAAATATTTATTTTGAATCGGTTGCTTAAGGTAACAAGTCTAGACGATCTTCGAGACTGGATAAATAATGTCCAACCGTCGATCCCAATATATGTCGCCCGTTGCGACTTTGAGGTGCATTCTGAGTACCGTAGCTTGTCTGCAATCTGTTAATTTAAATACGTATCCCACGTGTTGTTCTAACTGTGCAATTACAGCTCATGAAAAAGACTCATTCTTACCCCTTTGCCGGTATGGCATGGCCCTGGTTATCGATCACTGGGTTTCTGGTTCGACAATGTTTGTTACATTAGGTAATGTTATTAGGCGTTGCCTTACATGCAAGCATGACTATGATTCAAATGATTGTCTGATAATCTCCATGTGCAGTGATACAATTGAGTTATGACGGACTGCGAGTACCAATAACTCTATAATCTCCACACATAGAGCAAGACACATTTAATCGCAGCTGCCCAATATTTGTTTGAACCACATGAAAGCAAGTCTCTCCCATTTCGGCTACCCTATAATTAGTACAGCTAGCCAGTAGGCATACTCTCCATGACGCCGATACGGACCATAAAAGTCACTAAGTATCTCTTCTTGGCCTCACAAAGATTGGCATGCCCTTTTTCATTCTAACGGTAGGGAAGTTGATCACTGAATCCTCTTCAGCATTCCATCTTCATGCATAAACCACACTCAATATTATTGTAAAGTAAAGTTGGGTTCAATCCCAAGTTTCAATCATTTCAGCTACTTTAAGACTTGTAAAATCTGAGTTGATCTCATACAAAAGTCTCTACAGAATATGCGATAATGCTCCACACAAGTGTATAAAAATTGGCAGAAAGCAGCTAAAGCAGTCTATTACAGGAGTCAGTTTGACTAGGCTTTTTTTGTTTGTTTCAGAATCTTATTATGCATATCAATGGCCCCAAGGTACCTAATTTCCAGTGTTCTTCTGACTGGACCCTATTTCTGAATTAACAAATAAAGCTTTTTATTTTATTTTATTTTGCAGGGTTTTTTAAAGGTATAGGATTGAGACGAAAAGGGTATCATCTGGTAAATTTCTACACTTCAAAGTTGGGATTGTGATTTAAAGTTTCTCTAAGCAGGTTATAGTATATATGAAATAAAGCACTTTGTGGGACTTGTGTATTGTATGATACTCTCATTAAAGGAGGCTGGACTAGCCGCGCCTCCCTCCTACGTCTAAGACAATTATTGTGAATTTCTTAGAGTGATCGATAAGTTTTTTTCAGGTAGAAAAGAAGTGAAACTCAGGGATTCTTGAAGTAAAGTACCTAAAGTTGGTAACCAAATGATGCAGGAAGATTGACACTTCAAGTCTGGCCAAGTCGAGTCCAGGGCAAAGCCTCTGACCACCGCCAAAAGGCGTAAAGTGGCTACTGCTACATCTTGAAGATCTTTCCTATATAAGTAAAATTTTCCAGATAAATTAATCATCATTTCTGCATCTCTACAACTTTTGTGTGTAAAGCTCTTTGAATAAATTCTAATGAGTATTAATTTTTCTCTTACCAGCCACCTCCATGGATTAAATTTATAAGGAAAATCATAGTGGGCATCGTCAAGATGCACTGATCTGAAGTAGGTGAAGACACACCATCCTTTCGGCACAAGAAAGCCTTTCATTTCTAGGTCTCTGGTTGCCTTCCTCATAACCCCGCTTATTATATTCCCTAGCCGTAGAGTTTCAGTAATTACCTGAACCAGATATTACCACACAAAAAATGTACATTCAGCATGTTCTTCGACGACACAAATGTGTTTCAGAAATACTACATAGTGAATCCTCACCATTTGGGTAAAAGGTAGTGATAAATAGTCGGTATAACTCGATGCTTCATGAAGTTGAAATTTTTCGTCTTTTAATCTCAAATTCTCTTCCTGAAACGAGTTGATGGCAAAAAATCAAAATGAGAAAGAAAAAAATTTATTTCATATATTTTGTTTTGGGTAATTTGGTTACCGTTAACTTTTGTAGGGCTAGTGGACATTCTGACAGGTACTTGACTGCTAAGGTCATCAGAACAGGGACGGAATCCTCACCAGGAATCATCAAATCGATCATGTTGTCTGAAATAAGATCGTCGGACAACTGTTCATCTCCATTGAAGAGTAATACATCAATTACATCTTGTGGAATATCCTCCATATGACGTCTGGAGGTATTTTTCTTCCTTTTACGAGAAATAATCTCCTTAACTAGCTTAACCATCCGCCCCTTAGCCTGTGTGAATACGAAACAGAACTAAATTTTTTAGGTTCCTACAGGTGCTGATTTAGTTACTTTGAAATGGATGATCACCTGCAGTGATCGGTACAGCTGACTGCCAGGAATCTTCACCGGTAAAGACATAAGTCCACGCATGAACTCTTGAAAATCCTTTCTTAAAACCTCCATTTCATCCCCAGGGTCGAGACCAATCAATACCTTAACAAGAACTTGAAAGGCAACCTGGTCGCTCAAGTCTTATCGATCAGATTTTGCATTACATGCCAAAAAGTTTACGGTGTGATGACAAAGAAAACAAACCATTTTTGCTTCTTGCTGGATCAACACAGGAGCATGTTCAGTCCAAGTCTTCATTGATCTTTCAACACAGTTTTGCATATTATCCGTGACATGAGTCCTGAGATGCGGTGACTTAAAGAAGACGGCAATTAGTCCATGGATTTTCTTCTGCAAGCTTCCATTGATAACCAAAATGGAGGACTTCCCCATCAACTCTGTCAGCGACTTGGGGTATGAAGGTACAAAGTTTTTCGAATCACTTTGAAGAACAATTGTGCTGAACTCCGGGTCTGTTGATACAATTGTAGGACTGCCAAATAAGTGGGACTTGAACACCTTCCCATACCTACAAAACCATGTCATCCAAAATGCAAAGAAGACATAATGCCCAAGTTCGGAAATTGTCATGTAAGGTATGAATATACTTACAAACCACGTCGTTTTTCCATGAAGGACTCAGGGCTATGAGTGTAAGCACAGGAGATGAACTCGATAGTCTCTCCAATAAAAGGCCAGCCTAATGTACCAAAAGGAAGCAGTGGTGCGGATGATGATGACGACCATCTTTTTCTGCTTCGGTCTAGTCGAGTTCTAGCACCATTGAGCAAACTCAAAGCAGTGGTAGGAGACAAGATGACGGCCAGTAGCAGCAGTGTTGTAATCATCAGTACAAATACCCAGAAGGAAAAAACAGCATCCATATGTTTTAACGGTAGCAAACAGTTGTCTTTTTCGCTGTATGTGTCTGAGAATATTTTCTCTCAGTGTCTCTTTCTCTTCTTAAAGCTCTAATTGTCGATTTGTTAAATCATAATGACATGAAGTGATGATGATTATGCGTAGCCACACGCGTGCAACCATTATTGTTATACAACAAGCGGACATAGTTTATTAAGACTAAATCTTCTGATTGCAATATATAGGGAAAACGAAAAGAAGAAAGGAACTTCCGGAGAGTTGCAGACATGCCAAACAGTGGAGATCAAAATATTAAAAGTAACCACCGGAAAATACCAAGAAAATTTCCTGTCTGGCTTTGGAGTTTAGACACTACCAGCATCGAGAAAACTCCACTGGAAAATACAAAGAAAATTACCTGTCTGGCCATGAACATCGATGATCCAATTGTACCAGAAGCTTAATATGATATGTACATCCACATAATGTGGCAGTGCTTCACAAACTAGCATTATGACTCAACTCAACTCAGCCACAAAGTATACATTTGAAAAAGATTTAATGAAAACATGGTCTGGTTGTATGTGAAACACTGCCAGTTATGTATTTAAATCCATGCGTGGATCAACATTAAAACGTTTGAAACGGATTCTGCTGTAAGGTACTGACTAAAGATGGCTTTGGAAGCGTTGAAACATTTCTTCATGACTTGACACATTTCGCTTCTCATCCTGCAAGTCTCTGTGGATCTGTTCATCATGATTCTGAGGATGACAGAGTAGATGACGCTCAGTGACTGGAGCAACAACTTCTGCAGCTTACGCATCCTTTTCTTAGGTTCTTGTCAAAATATAAGCTGCGCATAATACAAGAGCCAGAGTGGCAGAGTCAGCACCCGAATATTCAATGCGTTTATTGTATTATTCCCATTATATATTTATAAGCTAACTATCAATTGCGAAATAAAAGCAAACAAAATCCAAAAGCACATGAGACGTGGAAAAGAAAAGAGAGATGATGAGGGCAGTCTATATGCAGTGTATACACTCAAGAACATATTATCCCCAAACCGAAAAAATCCTGAAAGGTGCCTGACCTAACATGGCATGAATATTTATCCATATGTCCAGTATCCTACAGTGGTCACCAATAATGTTTGCAACAAACAGGATGAGCTATGACAGAAAAGGTCTGACTGTTATGAAAAACTTACTAAGAATCATTCCTTCTGTATATAACGTAGCATCTTTGATAGCTGATCTTCTTCCAGAAATTTGAAAAACTGTTAATTTTAAGAAGAAAAATTCCCATAAAGTAATCTACATATTGGGAAGATGTGCAAAAGAAAATTTTATATCAAATTGATTTAGTGTCCATTCCAAAAGGAGTTGGAAAGGGAAGGCGGAAGCATCTCTTGTTAGAGTGATCTTACATCAATACTTCAAAAATTCACTCATCTTATCAAAATGTGAAAGGACTGCAGAGGAAGCTGAAGGGTGAAAGGACTCTTCCTACAGTAGCCAACCCCACTATAGTTAACTAAATAAAATGCTTCTAAAAACCAAGCAGATAAAGCAAGTAATTTATAGAAATAAGATTCAGAGGAATACAGAATAATAGATATAGTGGGAAAAAAATACCTCCAACTGAGAGAGAGCCAATCATCGATAGCGGCCACGTGTTATTCTTGGGCATAAGAATTGAACTTCATGGCTGCCGATGAAAACAAAGGCAATGTCGAAACTGTCACTTCTGGAATTGAACAAAAATTTAGTCATTTTCGAGCTATTGTTGTTCTTGAACATTTTCCACCAGAGATTTTTGGATTCGAAACTGTCACTTCTGGAATGACGAAAAGCAGATGGAATGAATGAAATGAAGAATATACCCATGTCAGACTGAACATCTGAACAACTAAGGTACGGATTCGTTAATCAAAGTCATTTTTGGGGAAATTAGAGGCCCACGTTGGGAGTAGATTCAGCTCTGATGAATTGCTTCAAAACAGACTTATCTGCGTCAATGTGTTTCTCCTCTTCAGCATTTTTTTTGGTTGGATTTTCCTTTTCTCATCCAAAATCCACTTGAACAGTTCACGCTTCTATTCGTCAGGCATTGTCGAATGAATGCTCTGAGGTGTTCTGGTGGTTGAGGAAAGTGCTGTTTGTTCAGTAATGGCAGAGGCCTGAGTTGAAGGTTCGAGGGTTATGACGACGATGGTGATGAATTTTCAGGATGAGCTGTAGTTGAGCCTGAATCAGTAGCGGCAACTGTTTCTTCTTCTTCTTCTTCTTCAAAAGCCCTTTGCTTTTGGGTTCTCTTGTAACGGTAAGCTACAGAAAATGCAGCACCCTCAAATCCGGCAATTCACAAAACTATGAAAAATACAACAATTTAGAGTAAAGAATCGAGAAAGACCTCCATAAGCTAGATTGATGGTAACAAGAAGTGGCCACAGATATTTATATAGCCTAAAAAATGATTCTTTGACAGGAGCTGAGGGCGGTGGATTAGATGCTGATGATGGAGGGGGAGGCGTAAATGCCAGCGGCGGAGAGAAATCCTTTGAAACGTTCCCTGCAGCTCTTTTTTATTTGACCTGCTCAGCGGAACATTAAGTCAAACAATACTCCGCCAAGTATAATACAATAACAACAAAAAGTTCACACATTAGTGAAGCACAAGTACTTAACTATTTATGTTCGCATATGTATCAGTATCACCGAATTCAATCTCAAATTGCAGTTCCTAAAGCTGAAGAAGCCATTTAAAATTCATCAACGAAGTAATCACACTACAATATGTGGATGCCTGGATGGTATACCAGCTAGGTATTTTATCAAACAGCTGGCGGGCGTGAATCGAGATGCACAAAAAACACAACTTTCAACACGGCTACGCCTAGGCGCTTGAGCATCATTCTACTACAGCTAAAACAGTGATCATCAAATCAATACATTAAAGAACGATGGAGTTCGGACAACCGGGAATGATAAGGATTAAGGAATAAAAGATGCTAAACTACCTTTCATAGGTTTGCGCATGAACAGCTTTGGGGCTCCATTTTCTCTCATCTTGACGCAAGAAGTTAATCACGCATTCGCGCTCGGACAAGTACGCGCGGAATGCTGAGACATGTTCGCCGGCGCCAACTTAACTCCCGTGGCAGCTATTTTCAATTTGAGATGCATTGTGGATTTATTCATTTTTTCTGTTTTTATTTTGCAAAATAATCTAAAATTCATTTAGTTACTATAGTATTCAATACAAGTGCCAAATCCATCTTTTAATTCAATTTTCTCCATCTTTTAATTCAATTTTAATAAAGATTTCAAACGTTTCTCTCTATAATTTTATTTTTGTAATTAAAATTTTTGAATGTTAAATATTTTTTAATATAGTTTCATTATATTATTTTTAATTTTGTGACAACTCGTCATCCCGAATGAGAAATCTATACGTAAAAAAATTGGTCAAATACTCGGTCCAATACAATTAAATATACGGTCACATACATTTAAATAAAGTCATAGACAGATAAATACGGCCAAATACGAAATAATAAGAACAAATACGTGTGGATGACGTGTGGTGTAAATAAAAGTATGAGGAGGGGTATTTTTGTCAAATTAAGTTTTGTTTTGTTTTGTCTTTATCTGTATTTTGTTTTATTATCCTATAATGATGAAAATCAGGGCTTTAGCAACGAATTTTTTATGAATATTTGTGTGTTAAAGATTGTATTCAATTATTATAGTAAATATAGAACAAATATTCGTAATACCGAAACCATATAGTGGCATGATAAATCAACACCAACTTCAAATGGGGTTCAGATCACACAAGCTTTTGAAGTGCACACATTTCGCTCGCTCACTATCAGGATAATTATTCGATCAAAGCACAGAAACCAACGCATTGACAAACGTTTGAAATCATGATTGAAACTTACTCCATCCGTCCATTTTGTTCTTACAATTTCCCTATCTGGTGTTCTATTTTTACATGTTTCTGTTTGTAATAATTATATTTATTCTTTCACTCATAAGTATTACACTCCGTTTTCTATTTGTTCTCTAATTCCTTACTTTAATTTATTTTTATTCTCTCATAGCCATTAATTTTTAAAACCCGAAACAGAACTCAAACAAGCTCAACTGTCAACATATTGGGACGGAGGGTATATTTTAATTGGTAACCCTATGAAACCCTAGCAGACAATCGTCATGACCAGATTTCACATCCAGTAGACAATCGTCATGATCAGCTTTCACATCCAGGAAGCCGCCTAAAGCCTTAGCACGCTGCACACAGACAGTACATACGAACAAAGGCAACCATATTGCAGTGGCGGATGCACCTTTAAGATGGTGGGTTCAATTGACCCTCATGATTTATCTTAATGATAGCTTAAATAGTGTAATTTTAGTGATATTAATGCATTCTGACCCCTATAATTTTAATATAACAGAACCCTTAATTTTCTTTGATGCCGGCGAATATTTTTTTCAGATCTTCTCATGTTGCCATCAACATGAGAAAATGCAAACTACAACATTAAATCCCAAACCTGGTTCGTGTATCTACTCAAATGAACCTACGTTGCTACGTGGCTAATTTGACTCACCAAACCATTCAAAATATCACAATTCTTTACTCAACGCTCATATCCCGCAAACCTCCACGTTCACTACAATCCAAACTCTTTAATAAAGCGTAGAAATTATAAATCGATACAAAAAATGAAAAAATCCCCGACATGAAAAAGGAGGAAAGAACCCTCATTTTTTTTTGAAAACCCTAATCTACCAATCCATGCCACCAACTCATCATTGTACTTTACGTACTGGCATATTAACATAAATCAAGAGATAACGCGGTAAAGAATGCATAATTTGTCACCCTAACTAGGGTATTTGATGAGTGAAAGCAACACTAACCAAACATAAAAAATAAAAAAAATCAAACAAATCCACTAAAGCACATAGCCACATTTTTCAAAATTAACCAAACCTAATCCTCTTTCATTTTCTTCTTAAATGTTCTTTCAAAACATTAGACTCCCATACTCACGTGTCGCAATTTTAACTTCACAGCCGCACTTCAAAAATCAAACAAGGAAGTTTCGCCTTACCTCCACTACAATCCGCACGTGTAGACACGTGGCGTCCTCATCCACCGACGTGCCGTTCTTACACACGCTTTATTTAAACTTTTAATCAAACCTTCCAGAACCATTTTGTCGTCATATGAGGCACGTGTCGTTACACCAAGCCGTGTAACCGACTCGAACCGGTAATCCTCGGTTTAATATTAAAAAATGCCCCGTTTTTGGACACGTCTAATGACTCGATCGATGCAAATCGGGTCCCACAGTGACAAGTTTACCGTGCTAATCTCGCCGCTGCTTCTCCCTCTATATATAATCGATTCTGCTGCTTCGAAATTCATTAAAAAAGAAGAAGGAAAACTCCGGTTTTTCTTACAGACTGCGAAATTCCAGCTTCTGAAGATATCGATTCAATTTTGATTTGACCATCTCCCGGGCTTGATAATTTCTGGTCCGTTTTCTTGCTCTGTTTTCTGTGATCCGACCCGATTTGAAGATGGGAGTGGAGGTTGCGAGTGCGAGCCCATTAAACCAGCTGGCCCTGCCACCAGGATTCCGATTCTTCCCGACGGATGAGGAGCTACTTGTTCATTACCTCTTGCGGAAAGTCGCCGGGCAGCAGTTCTCTTTGCAAATCATCGGTGATATCGATTTGTACAAATTCGACCCGTGGGTTTTACCAAGTGAGTATCCACCGATTTCAATTTTGTTTTTTATGATCAAATTGTGGAATTAAACGGTTTGAATCTGGTTCAGGCAAAGCGAATTTCGGCGAGAAGGAGTGGTATTTTTTCAGCCCGAGAGATCGAAAATATCCGAACGGGTCGAGGCCGAATCGAGTTGCCGGGTCGGGTTATTGGAAAGCTACCGGGACTGATAAGGTGATCACGACTGAAGGTCGCAAAGTTGGGATCAAGAAAGCCTTAGTTTTCTACATTGGTAAAGCTCCTAAGGGTACCAAGACTAATTGGATTATGCACGAATATCGCCTTTTCGAAGCCTCTCGAAAACATTCTGGCCCCAAGGTAGTTTACAATCCCATCGTCGCAATTTTAATCAATTTAAATATATTCCATTGTAAATTTGGAATGTAACGTTTATTTAATGTGGTGCAATTTTTTGCAGTTGGATGATTGGGTGTTATGTCGGATTTACAAGAAGAATTCAAGTCAGCAAAAGGCGGTCCAAAGTGAGTCAATTTCAAGCAAAGAACATCATAGCATTGGATCACCGGCATCATCTCCATCATCCCACCTAGACGACGTGCTTGACTCACTCCCGGAGCTCGAGCCAAGCAACGCAAACCTCCGTCGCATGAACTCCCTTAAGGCACTTCTACAGGACGATAAGATCAACTTACAGAAACTGGGATCAGGGAACTTCGATTGGGCGACACTGGCCGGGCTGAGCACTTTGCCGGAGGTGATGGCAGGGAGCCAACCTCAGGGCCAACAAGGGCAAAACATGAATTTTTATGGAACTGACGGTTATTCGGCCGAGATGTACCAGCCCGGTTGGGGCCAATTTCAGGGTAGTTTTGGAAACAGGTTTGACGATGAAGTGCAGAGCGATCTTAAAACGGAGCAACGATCAGGGTTGTTTGGGTATGGGTGCGGGTATGGATTCGGGTACGGGTATAATAGATGGGTCATAGGGAGTTGATTAAATGATATGTAAAGTTTGGGGTATAGTTGTAGAGAAAAAATAGCTGGGGGCGTTAGTGTGAATATATTGCCACTGACATTTGAGAGGTATGGAAGTTTTGCAGATGCAAGACGAAAAGATTTTACAAATATAGATCGATCCTTTGCGTGAAAAGAACAATGAAAGTTTGATGGAAGTAATGCTTTGTTTTGTGAAAATGCATACGAATATAAAATAGTGTTTTCCCTCTGGTTTTGGGTTTCGAATTTTGAGATGTTATCACCTAGGTTGTACGGAGTTGGGGAAACGGCAAGAAACTGAAGACGGAACGGAAAAATGTAAAGTGAAAACGGCAAGAAACGGTTATTCATAGTTATATATTATTTATATTTTTTTTGATGATAATTTTCTAAAGAATGGGAACGGTTATTCATAATTATATATTATTTATATTTTTTTGATGATAATTTTCCAAAGAATGGGAATCAAATGTATATACAAATCTATACACTACGGGAACGCAATTCGGAATCAAGATCAATGTATGGTTGTGATAAATTAAACAGTGACCATCGATCAAAATTGTACCTAATACAAAATAAAATAAAAACAAATAAACAGTTAAACAATTTAACAACGAGTTGCTAGATGCTTAAAATACAACCTATCTTAAAATAAAAAATCTCTCACCCACCATAGACTTACGCTGTAGTTGATGAGAGAAATCGTAACCGGTTCTACGTTAGGGAAATTTCATGGAACAGTAACCAGTTATTTCAAATAATCGAAACTTTGACACCGCAGACAATCCCGTCTGATGTTTTCTTTTGATGCCCGACGTCATGAAATGCCCCAAAGCTTCCTTGAAATTCCCTTGTCCAAACTCCAACCTCAGAAAAGTCAACTCCAACTTTTCAAGCAAAGTCTTAACCTTTTCACAACCCGCTACACTCAAATTCAATTCAAACTACTGCATTAGACTTTGGCTGAGAGTGCACGACTTTGCAATTATAGGCTCGACAAAGCGACATCCACTGCTGCCAAATCATCATCAGTCAGCGCCGCGAACATAACAACACAACTTATCTTTCCTTCATAAAGCGGACAGTGATCGGCTTGGTTGTGATGCCGGGATGGAGAAATGATTGTTCAAAAAATGAAAAGGCGCAAAGAAGAAGACAGAGGGATAAAGAAGGCAGAAGATGAATTATCTCCATCGCTGCAACCTACCGATAATTCACCGAGATCTGAAAACATCTAACCTCCTGGTTGACCACAACTAGACCTAAGGTCCCCTAACATCGCCAAAGTATAATTTGAAGACAACAAGAAGAATACAGTTCTCCGCCCAAATCAAACGCCGATTAGATCGCCATCGGAAAAGACAAATCGCTGAAATCCAAGACGACAAACCTTTTCCCAAAATGCCAAGATGACAAGTGAGATTTCGCGATCCCGAAATGGGCTTAGTCGGCGCCGATCTAGCGACCAAAAGGAACAATTTCGTCAAATCGTCCAAAGTCGCCGGAAATCGCCGAGTGTTTTTTTCCTACAATGGTTTATATATTATTTATAATTCTGAATATATGAAATTTTTTGCATAACTAAAATATATTTATTTGAAGTAAAGTATAAAGTTAAATCTTACTGTATTTAATAGTTCAAAGAGAACAACTAATTAGATGGAAAAAAGTAACATCACATTGATTTTCAATATATTTAGATGGATTTATTTATTTGTTTTTAAAATAAATTAAATTTATTTACATATATTTTGAAATTAAATTAAAAAAAATGATTAAACAGAAAATATTATAAACTTTTATATTTATTTATAAACAACTGGTCAACCTTGGTCAACAAAATAAAAAAATAAAAAATCCTAACTGCTGCTTCTTATCTTTTCTCTCTCTTCTGTTCGCGCCCTCCTCCGTTCCTCCTCTTCTATTTTCTATTCTAGCCTTGGATCAAACTGGCGACGTCCGGGTGAGATTTGGCGAGGCGTTTTGTGTCGTGTGGGTGAAACAGATTTCTAGGCAATGACCAATGATGTTTCTCCGGCGATTCCTCCGCGTTTCGACGTTTCGAAATATTTTCGCAACCGGTATGCCACCCAAAATGGTGTTTCCGTGCAATATAGGTTATCACCAATCAGGTGAGCAAACATACTTCATGCAGGAGCTTGAGACAGGATGACTGTAGGGTGTTTTGGGTTATCTGATTAATTTAGAGTTTTACGTCGTTTAGGGTTTTTGTTGTTTTTATATTTAAACCAACTATTCCTTTTTGCTACGATCAACTTTTGTTCAATAAAGCAACTGGAGTTTATGGCGGATTTTAGTTCATCGTCAGTAAATTCATATAAACCTAATGGATTCTAGGGTTACTGTCTTGTGATTCTGCGCTTACGAGTCTCGTATATCACTATAAAAAATGTGAATTTGCGTCCACAAAAATGGATCAAATTCTATCCATCTGATCGCTAAATGAATTAGCAACCAGATCATGTACGCTAAAATGCTGGTCGCAGATGGCCTTTAGCGTCCACGTAGTCGCCAATGTGGCGACCAACAAAGTTAGCGATCACCTGTTCACTAAATATACTCTAATTTAAATAGAAAAAATAAATTCAAAAATATAAACTTTAGCGACCACGTGGTCACTAAATAAATTATCAAAAAAAATTCAAAATTAAAATATTATGACTACGTGGTAGCTAATTTATTTATTTAAAAACTTTGGAAAATAAAATATTATCGAGCACGTGGTCGCTAAATAATTTATTAAAATTTTGAAAATTAACATATTAGCGACCACGTGGTCGCTAAATAATTTATTAAAAAATCAGAGATCACATGGTCGCGAAAGAATTTATTAAAAAACTTTGGAAATTAAAATATTAGTGACCATGTGGTCGCTAAATAATTTATTTAAAACTTAGAAAAATAGAAAATTATAATTAATGTACAATTATTTAAAAAATTCATAAATTAAAAAATATATAGAAAGTCATTTAAAATACCAAAAATTTAA
>JAWWMW010075652.1:0-13587 GCA_035048345.1 Echeveria elegans
TTTCTGCAGGGCAACACTCCTTTTCTGCATCTCGTATTAACCAACGAGAACATGAACTACACAAAAATCACAAACAAAAGAATCAATTCAATGCTCACTTAAATTAACTAAACAAAACAGCTCAAACAAAATCGCTCTCTGCACCAACAAAACAACTCAATTAAAGCAAGAAAAAATAAACAAATACAACACACATACAAACTAACACTGGGGGTGAGACACCTGGGGGTGTAGGGGAATTCTGTGGTGGATCAGGTGGTGGTGGTGCAATTTAGGACGCATTTTCAATTCCACTAGAACCAAATCAATCTCAGAAAATTCCATTTGAAAAATCTGACCGCAATCACTTTTCCGACAGTTTCAAAACTTGAACGAACCCTAAATCACTTCTAAACCAAAACTCAGAACACCAGTCCGCCACAAAAATAAGTCATAATTTGACACACCACGCACCAACAGCAGTAGCAGCACAACGCGTCAACGAACAAAAGGTCTTACCTTTGAGAAACCAAACGGTGAACAACACCAAATCGATCAAGCAGAAGTCGGTCCGTTCTCCTTCTCCAATCTCAATCTGCAGCTATACATAGAAAGGTTCAATTTTTGGACTCCTCTCCTAATTTATGTGGTTCCGACATGCAATCTCTAATTGAAGTGGATTTGAGGTGTCGATAGGACATGGGTTGCGACGAGATTGGTTACGGCGGTGTTGATAGGAGAGTCGCGGGGGGTCGCCGGGGTTGCGGGAGGATTGCTGGGGGTGGTGGGGGTGGTCGACCGAGGAGGGTTGGAGGGGGTTGGGTCGGGTGAAGTTGGTGAAGAAGGCCGCCGACGATGGTTGAGGTTGGTGAAGAAGGCCGACGACGACGGGTGAGGTTGCTTCGACCTTATGACAGTTTTGAAATATAAAAAAAACCAAACCCACCTTACGAGTAAGGTTTGAGTTCTGGAAATCATTTTGAACTAAAAATTGAACAAGAAGTGAGTAAAAACTAAACTCAAAATGATTTGAAAACAAAACTCAATTTTTTTTGGAATGGGCTTTATAAACAGGGCCTAAGTGCCCCCAGTGCTCTAATTTTCGTACTGATTCCTGCTGGAATTTTTTTGAGTGGATTTCCCAATATTTCTTAGTTTTTTTACTTCAAATTTAAAATAATACCAATGTAATTAAAGTTGGCGGCCATCCAAATGTGGTAAAAACAAAAAAAACGTTTCTTTTAGTGGTTAAAACTAAAAAAAAACTAATGGTCAAATTAAAAAATTCACTACTACTGTATTAGATTGTTAAAAATAATTAAGCAAAAATTAACCCAGCGAATTGCTTTAACCACTGAAAAAGTCCAGCTATGCACCCATACATATTTCCGACAACCCTACAACACTGCCGCTGCTTCAAAACATCTTTCGGAATAAAATTATCCTTCGAAGTTTCACCGCGTCCTTATTTTCAAAAGAAGCTATGTCAAGTACAATATCTGACTTTAAGGCTTCATTTGGTTACGAGGAAAAAGAAGAGGAAAGGAAAATTTTGAGTAAAAATGAAATTATGTGTTTGGTTGTAAGAGAAAAAAATGCAAAAAATAGGCAAATTGAGATTAAATTTTCCTTATAACTTTCTCATGAAAAAATCATTTTTCTTTAAATTTTCTTTTCCTCACTTTTTTTCCGCAACCAAACGGAGCCTAAAGATTTTCTCCAAGAAATCCAAGGTCAATGCATCCAAAGCCAATAAGACTTCATAACTTAAGAAGTCAAGATGGGCCTAAAGTAATGATTCTAATACACTTTTTCCACCCCTTCAGCATTCTCGAGTATTTCACTAACAGAAATTACTTCAACATATTCATGCAGCATGCCATATCATGCTTCCTAATAAAAGATGCTTACAATTTTAAGTTTTACTGATGCCGCCTATCAGACTATAACCTCATGTACAGTTGTACACTATAGCTGCCTAAAATTCTTAGGATTAATCTTCCAAATTCTAATTTTCAGGTTCCTCATTCACTAAGATTACAGTTTCACCCTCTGCTCCTTGTAAAGATGCAAAGTTAACACTATAGAAGAAGCTGAGTTCCATATGATTCATATCACAACACAGGCCTAAAGTCGAGCCACAAAAAGCAACTACCAAGATAATACTGCCCAATCTCATAAGTAAACAGTATGACAAGAGTTGAATCGAGTGCACTCACAAAGGAAACAGTGACTCCACACCAACTCCACCAACAAGTCTCCTTAATCTAAATGTGGTGTTAAGACCAGCGTTGCGTCTAGCAATAACAATCCCTTTCACCACCTGAACACGCCTCTTATTCTCAGGCACTTCCTGTCAAACACAAAAAACCAAAACAAGATTAATTAATCGAAAGTAAAAACAACAAATTTTGACATCTGAAATCCCTTCAAAAATCCCGAATTTACCATTTTCAGCTGGATCACATAACCAGGTCGGATTTCCGGGATTTCTCTCTGAGCTTGTACTTCCGAGACAGCCTCCTTGTCTAAAATCTGCACACACACACACACACCCACATACAAATTAGAAACCTCCCGACTCATCACACATCACCCACAAAATTATATGATAATGTTGTGTACCTGCATTATATGTTTTGCGGTTTTATCCAGCCTTTTGAACTTAATACGCGTTGGTGCAACATCAGCAGCAGGCGCAGAGTAATCAAGTGGAGCGGATTGAGCAACGGATGCTGCACTCGTCAAATACCTCTTACATGACGAATCCAGAATATCACGCTGGAGACTATTCCCTGCTCCCTGTAAAAATTCAAAAGCCATATTCAACGCATAACAATATCTAAAGTCAACAAAATTTGAGGAAAATGAAGCGTCAGAAGAAAAAAAAGGATGTACAGATGAGGATGATGTCAGAGAGGCGAATCCTCGAATCAAAGTGGAATCAGCGCCGGTAGAGATGGAATCGGAAAGTCTTGATCGGAGATGATCGAAATTGCGGCTTCTCAGCAACCCGAAACCTCGGCGGAGTGAATGCATATTTTTTTTTTCTCAAAAATTGACGAAGGAAGAAGCGAATCTGACTTCGGGTTGCTGAGTACGAATCGATCAAATTTGCAGCTTCCACCGTCGCGAATGAAAAGCCCTAAAATTCGTCTGCGAGCAGGATGAGAACGTTCGCTCGGGTCGGATTACCCTTGTGACACACGCGCCTCAAATAGGAAGCTGGCCCAACTTCAATTTAAGCCCAACATATACGTAATTATCAAAATAATAATAGAAAAAACATAAATGTATGATAAATAATAAATATTCTCTTGAAACTTCATTAAACTAGTAAATGAGTGATTTAAAAAAAATTACAGTATAATTTTATGTACTATTGAACTTTTCTTGACATATTTACTTCGACAGTAAATAATGAGTCAAAATAATTTTAAAAGTTCTATTTTAAATTATAAATATTAATATAAAAAAATGTACGTCTGCGAACAAATGTAGAGAATGCTGTGAATAATAAATAGAAAGCTCTCTTGTCCTCTCGGCCAGTCTCTGAAGCATTTCACCAAGCTGCTGCAACATGAATGAATTTCTTATAACTAAAAGACACCAAGTTGGCTGCTCTGATTAGCGCAGCAGTGTGAGTGTGAAGCCTCGCGCAGTTAAATTTACTCAATAATGAGTCAACAGCAACTGATAAATCATACATGGAACATGACTCGGAATTGGGATTATCTGTAAAACCACTTGATGATAAATTATGTTCATCACGCTCAACTCTACAACAGGGAAGATCAGCTGAAGTGACCATCCGCATAGCCTTCTCAGGTAACAATCCTAAACTGCATATCTCGTACTCTTGCTTCAGCCATGTCGTAAAGTATCTGTCTGACATTCTGGACGTCCCCGTTCTTACAAATGGCATACAACATTACATTATATGGACACCCAGCCTTGATATAATAACTCAAGATGGAATTGCAGACAGCTAAATCTGCGTCCATTTTACACCCGTCAAGTAACTGAGGAACAACCGCAAACCGCTTTGACTTGCACATGGCAGACATAACTGACGTGAATGTGTACGAATCTGGCTGCAACGCTTGTTCACTCAAACCAGCAAAGACACGGACAATCCCATTATTGGAAAAAACAATCTATTAATACATTACAGAGAACAAGATCAGGCTTGCACCCTGATCCTTCCAAACCTCTTAATATTTGAAGTGTGTCGTCAATGTTTCGAGATCTCATAAGCCCTTTTATCAATGGAGTATAAGTTACAACATTTGGACGGGTGCCGGTGTTTACTATAATGCTCAAAAGGTTAGACGCTTCACTAATCCTTCCTGTCCTAGCCGAAACATTCATACCTGAAACCACTATTAAACTGAGGACTTGAATGCCTCTCTGAAACTACCAATTTTTTTTTAAAAAAATCAACAACCATCCCAAACGTATTCACATTCGGATAATACCCTTCACCCAACATGCGATTCAACACCCGCTTCAAGTTGCATACATCACGCACCAAGCACAAATGCTGCAACCCAATATTAAAACTAAGGAAATTTGGCACCTTTAAATCCTCCAACGATTTTAAGCGCCTCAATCTTAAAAAGAACATCTATAACCACATTATTCGCAAGCAAACATGTTTAACCTATACCTCAAAGTCACCATTTCCTCAACCACCTCGTACGCAAACTTATACATTTCACCAACCCAAAAAAACTCTCAACAAAAGCAAAAAACACTGCGGCTTCTTCACACACCAACAGCCTACAGTTCCTTAACTACTGTCCTCACATTTCCAAAACGCTTAATCAACAGACCATCGACATCCACCATACAATTAACTGCTAACCTATTGTGAAAGTACCCCAGCTGCTTACCGCACCGAATAAAAAACTCAAACGTATAGTATCCGAATGACACCTTGTCAGCGTGGATAACACATTCTGATGTGTAAGCACCAGTATTCCTCTTACATTACAAATCCTAGCAACATTATTCAGAGAACAATAACAACACCTATGTGATAGAGAAAGGATATACATTGAGTTCAAAGGAAGCAACCTTTGATGCAAATTTAGGATTTTTTCTATGGAGGGATGCAGTGAGTGAATTACTGTGTTTTTCAAGCAAGCGAATACTCCAATTGTTGAAAAGAGGTCCAAAACTGCGATTTTTCATGGAGTGCGGAATTGGACCAAAGAGCAGACTTGAAGACTAAATTAAGGAGGGCAAATGGTGGATTGGCGAACCGATCGACACTGCGGCTCCGACCGTCGCGATCAATAAACCCTAATTTGGTCGATTTCGGAGGGTTTTTGGAAGAGAGGGTGATGAGATACGGTCAACGTATTGGGATTAACGCAGCGTTTAAAGTGCCTTCATAGAATTCATAGAGTTGAACAACAACAACAACAAAAAACTAATACCCCTCCGTTCTTGTTTTGTTCTTCTTGTTTAGTTTGTGATATTTTTTTTTAAAATAGTGAAAGTGTGAGTAGTAAAATAAGATAAAGATAAGTGAGTGAAAAATAAAATATGAAAGTGAGTATTGTGTGAGAGATAAAGTAGGAAAAAGAACTTTCCGAAATAAAAACAGAAAGAATAAAAGTGAACACCAAAAATAAAAATAGGAAGAATAAAAGAAGACAAAGGGAGTAATTAAAAGTTTTTCTTGTTCTATAGATTTTTTTCTCGATAGAGGGACAAAGCCCCAAACAAAACCAAAGGCCTAACAATGGCCAAACAAGATATGATCCAGAAAACAAAAGGAACGCTCCGGACCCTCCTGCTCGAGACTAGCAACAAATATCAATAAAAATACAAGAAAACAGTCTCAACGCCCTCGAGCTCTTCATAACCCCGAACACCCCTCCCTAGCTGACGCAGAACATTGGAATGGCATCAGCACGCTCCCAACTCCATCCGAGGCTTCTAGCCTTCCTTGCAAGAGCATCTGCCAGATGGTTGTCCTCCCTAGAAATGTGCCTTATTTCACATCCCGGATTCTCAATCAAGGTCCGAATATCCAAGGATAGATCCTCAGCGTTTAGCCCCGTATGCCTTGCGCCATTTTGCAGAATCCACACCAGAGTTGCACAGTCCGAATAGAAGATTGCCGAGCTGCCAGCTTTATCTTTTGCCAATTGGAATCCCATCAGAATTGCGTTAAGCTCGGACTGAATACCTGACACCCCTCCACCGAAGTTCGTACGACATTCCATAATGATGTTATCCTTATAAAGGACCGTAGCCCACCCCGCATTCCTCCCGAAACCTGTCCATGATCCATCACAGAATATCTCCCAACCCTCTTTGTCTATTCTCCCTCCCAACCCGGCCGTATTGAATCCAAGGATTCTTCGCAGGTCAAACTGAGACATTAGACTCCTGATTTTGAGATCCGACTGAGAGACCGGCCAGCCTTGTTTACCATGGCTTAGAGAGTTCCTGTTACTCCAAATCAGATGTAGAGCAATTAGTACTTTCCTCATCACATCTCCATCCGCTTCTGAAAAAACCTTCCAAAGCCACTCCACCATTCTCGGCTCCCTGATGCCATCCTCCGCAGGAGTGTTTACCTTTATGACACGCCACAGGCTTTTCGCCCACCAACACTCCAGAAAAATGTGATCCACACTTTCCTCTTTAAACCCACAAATGCAACAGTTTGTACTCTGCACCACCCCTCTTCGAGCTAGGTTTTTTAGAACCGGGACCGCATTGAAATACACTCTCCATGTGAGCAGTTTGACCCCATCCGGAACTTTGGATTTCCAGAATTTTGTCCAAATCCGTCCCGATGATTCCCAGTTCGAACCTTCTCCACTGCCAGGTCCTCTAGCCAATCGCCATCTAAAGGCTTCCATGTATCCTGTTTTCACTGTATATTCACCAGAAAATGAGTGCTTCCACGTCCACCTGCCATCTATGAACATAATACCCTCTCGAAATATATTCAGAACGCTTAACAGACTTTTCCACACGTAAGAGTCGGTAGTTCTTTCCCTCGCTGAAAACAGACCCCCATCCCTACAATATTTATGCAACATTATCTTACTTAGCAAGGAGTCAGGGAATATAAGGATGCGTCATAGTTGCTTCATTAGTAGCGCTTCGTTTAAACACTCCACACACCTCCATCCCACTGCGCCCAGTAAATTCCTTGACTTTTCTTCCCCCCATTCCACCAAAATCGAAGCAACAGTGCATCTATCCGCTCACACATGGTCTTTGGCATTTTAAAAACACTCAACGTATAAATGAGTTGCGCCTGTAGACTTGATTTTACCAAAATATCTCTCCCAGCCCATGACAGCGCGAGATACTTCCAATCACATATCTTCTTACTTAAAGTTTCCTCAATCTCCTTAAAAGTTTTAGTCCTATTCTGACTAATGATAGTTG
Organism: Echeveria elegans; assembly: GCA_035048345.1. Classification (NCBI taxonomy): domain Eukaryota; kingdom Viridiplantae; phylum Streptophyta; class Magnoliopsida; order Saxifragales; family Crassulaceae; genus Echeveria; species Echeveria elegans. The sequence continues at coordinate 7,402 of JAWWMW010075652.1, forward strand.
GTAAACCCAAGTATTTAGAATGCTCATGTACTGATCTCATACCTAAAAACCGTGCGAAAACCGTCTGCATCACATCTTCCATAATGGGGCTGCACATAAATTCAGACTTTTCCTGATTCACACGCTGACCTGCTAACCTCTCATAGTCACTAAGTAGCTTCCGTAGTTCTCTCAGTTGTCTCAGCTCTGGTTTGATAAAAATTAGACAGTCATCCGCAAAGAGAAGGTGGTTTATCCGCTGCTGCCCTACTGCAAGAGAAATTCCTTCAATTCTTTTTTCCTGCTGAAGCAATGTTAAGTTTGTTGAGAACCATTCTTGGCAAATCAAGAATAGATAAGGAGATAGGGGATCTCCTTGTCTAAGTCCCCGGGTTGGCGTGATCATTTCCGAATGTTGCCCGTTTATCTTTAACTTATATTGCACCGTACATACACAATCCATAATTCTTTGCACCCATATTTCATTGAACCCCATCCGTAATAACATTTCTCGTAAGAAAATCCACTCAACACTGTCATAGGCTTTACACATATCAATTTTAATAGACAATATACCTTCCTTGCCGTTTTTCCTCTTTTTCATAAGATGGTTAGCTTCATGCGCGAGGATGATGTTATCTGAGATCAGCCGACTTTTGATGAAAGCACTTTGGGACTGCGAGATAATCAGGGGTAAGCTCTCCTCGAGCCTATTAGCTAGTGCTTTTGTGATGATCTTCATTGAAACATTGCACAAACTAATAGGCCTAAATTCTCCCACACGATTGGCGCCTTTCTTTTTTGGTAGAAGAATAATCTCGGTCATATTCATTTTAGAATCAAGAATACCATAGTTTAGAAATCCCAGAACCTCGCTGCAGACGTCACCTTTTACTATATACCAAAATTTTTGGAAGAAGCTTGCTGAAAAACCATCCACCCCCGGAGCTTTATCGGGTTTCATCTGAAATAATGCCTTGCGAACCTCCTCTTCAGTGTATGGTGTGAGCAGTCTTGAGTTAAAATCCTCCGATATTGATTTCCTAATGGCTCGGAACTGAGTATGATCCTCCTCGAAAACATACTGACCCTGCACGTGAAGTTTGAAATATATTTTGAAAGTACTTACAAAACTCAGCCATCACTTCTTCATCATGGAATACCTCCGATCCATCCTCCTTCACTATAGAATACCATTCGCATTATATATTTGCTTGCGTAGGAAAAATGACAAGATGATCACATAATTAAATATGTAATTTTCCATCCAGCTTTCTCAAGTACAATCATTTTCCATTAAAAAAAATTCATGAACTAGACGGAAGGTTAAGCTCTCAAAAAAAATAAAAATGTAGGAACAAAATGTAGACATTTGTGAAGAAAGTGACGCTCAGACGATCGGAAACGGCACGGCGACTACGTGCGGCGGCTGAGGAGCAAAATCCCTATTTCATAAATTGAATGAAATCGAACAAAGTCACACAGGCTAAACCTAATTACAAGTTCTCAGTAATTACAAAACTGCCCAAAATATAAATACAAAACCACCCTACAACTAACGTATATCTGTAACCTACCTACAACTAATTACAATTGTTCAACACCCTCCCTCGAGTTGGGGAGTGTAAAAAGTTGGACACGCCCAACTTGGAACATAAGAGGGCGACTCGATCAGCTATAAGGGCCTTAGTCATGAGGTCAGCAAGCTGTTCCAAGGTGGGAACAAAAACTGGAACAAGACGACCATCCACAAGATATTGTCGAACTACATGACAATCAATCTCGATATGTTTTGTACGCTCATGGAAAACAGGATTCCTTGTAATATAAATAGCAGATTGATTGTCACACTAAAGAGGAGTTGGTGCATCAAAGGTAAGGGACATATCTGACAAGAGATTGCGCAGCCAAATAACTTCACGAGCTGCATAAGACATAGCTCGATACTCTGACTCGGTTAAAGAAGTGGAGACAACTTGTTGTTTCTTAGCTTTCCATGAGATAACGGATCCTCCAAGAAGAGTGCAAAAGCCAGAGATGGAACGGCGAGAAACTGGACAAGCAGCCCAGTCTGCATCACAAAAGGTAGAAAGAGTCAAGTCACCCATAGAGGAATAAAAAATAACCTGAGCTGGTGTTTCCTTGAGATATCGAAGAACACGATGGACAGCAGTTAAATGATCTTCCAGGAGGGCTTGTAAGAATTGACTAAGGATATGAACAGCATAAACAAGGTCTGGGCGAGAAATCATCAAATAAATAAGTTTGCCTATCAACCTCTTGTAAAGTAAAGGATCTGTTAATAAGGATGAGTCCGAGATGGCCAGACGGTGCTTGGAGTCCATTGGGCATGGACTAGGCTTGCAATCAGTCATCTGGAATTCTTCTAACAAATCCAGAGTAAATTTGCGTTGGTTCAAAAGTATGCCAGTGGAGTTCCTCATAATTTCCAGCCCCAGAAAATAACGAAGTGTTCCAAGATCCTTGATTTGGAATTGGACATTAATGAAACTCTTAATCTCAGTGAGGAGAGCCTGCGAATTCTCAGATACAACAATATCATCCACATATACAAGTAATATAACTATGTCTTCATCTTTGTGAAGAGTAAACATAGAATGATCACTAGGGCTTTGAGTTAATCCATAAAGCAACAAGGCATCACATAAACGAGAAAACCACTATCTTGACGCTTGTCGAAGACCATAAAGACTCTTCTTAAGTTTGCATACCTTGCCTGAATTTCTCTCATTGTCATAAAAATCAGGGGGTAATTTCATATACACTTCCTCATCCAAGTTGCCATGGAGAAAAGCATTGTTGACGTCAAGTTAATATAAATGTCACCGACGAACTGAAGCAATGACAAGAAGACATCGAAAAGTGGTCATTTTCACGACTGGGGCAAAAGTGTCATGGAAATCAATTCCTTCAATCTGAGTAAACCCTTTCGCAACTAACCTTGCTGTATACCTCTCAGCAGTTCCATCTGAGTTCAGTTTTACCTTGTATACCCACCGACAGTCCACAACAGTCTTGTTCGATGATAGTGATGTTATTGACCAAGTGTCATTCTGCTCTAAGGCCTGCACCTCCTTGATCATGGTTGCCTGTCACTTAGGACTCTTGGCAGCCTGAGTGAAGGAAACTGGCTCCTTGATTGAATCAACTTGTCCCAAGAAATGCATATATGGCTGGGAAAATCTGTCATAGCTCAAAAACTTGGAAATATTATGTGGGGAAGTAAATATGCCCGTATTACAAACATAATCTCGTCTCCATCTCGGAGGATACCTTACTCTGTCTGATTTACGAACAGTAATCTTACTCTGTGGAGTGCAATGACCATCACTGAGATCTTCATTCCCCCCCCCCCAAGATTGATCGAAGTAAGTGGTTGAGGTGAAGTATCTGGTGTCATCTCATCTACATGCAAATTATCAATAGCTTCATCATCAATTTGGTCATCAGTAATGTTTGGTAACACAATTTTGACAGGACTAACGGTTGGCTCAGTAACGTTTTCTTGATAAGGAAACGATTGCTCAAAGAACACAACATCTCTACTAACAAACACTTTCTTCGTTTCCAAATTTAACAATTTGTACCCCTTTTGCCCATAAGGGTATCCAATGAAAATACATCTTGACGCTCTTGGGTCAAACTTATCTCGTTGAATGACTTGTGTAATTGCAAAACACAAACACCCAAAAACACGGAGGTGATCATACCTGGGAGGTAGGCCAAACAATGTCTCGAAAGGAGTCTTTCCTTTCAGGCGAACAGATGGTGTTCTATTTAAGAAATGTGCAGCAGTCAAAACACACTCTCCCTATAAACACTTAGGAATGTTGGAACGAAATCTCAAGGCACTTGCCACGTTTAATATGTGACGGTGCTTTCGCTCAACCCTTCCATTCTGTTGCGGAGTGTAGCTGCAAGAGGTTTGGTGAAAGCAGCCATTAGCTTTTAAAAACTCTGCAAGATGGATACTAAGAAACTCACCTCCATTGTCAGTTCTAATACATGTGACTTTCTTCTGAAACTGGTTATCAACCATAGCAAAAAATTTGATAACTAAACAGTAACTTCACTCTTACTTTTCATGAGGAAAACCCAAACTCCTCAGGAGAAATCATCCACCACAGTGAGAAAGAACCTTGCTCCTGAAAAAGTAGGCACACTAACTGGGCCCCAAACATCCAAATGCACAAGTTGAAAGATGCAGTTAGTCTCACTGTCACTAGAGTTAAATTTAAGTCTAGTCTGCTTTGCCATTGGACAAACAGAGCAACGAAGACTGTCATCACATTTAAAGTTCACATAAGGGCTAAATAATTGTCTCATAACTGACACTGACATGTGACCCATTCTATCGTGCCACAAAGTTAAAGGACTCGTTTTACTACGAGCTGTCACATTGTTGACCAAAAAAGTGCACCCTCTCATTCTTGACTTCTTCAAGTGATATAAACCATCATCCTGCTCACCAGTCTTCAAAATATTCAAGGAATGTCGGTTCTGAATAATGCAACCCAAATTAGTAAACTTGACTGAGCACTTATTGTCTGAAATTAATCTGCTGACAGATAAAAGATTGATCTTAAAACTCGGCACTAGGAGGACATCTTTCAAGATCAGGCGTTCACTTGAAACACAATCACCGGCGACACTAGCCAAAATAAAATGCCCATTCGGGAAAGAAATTTTGTAATCTGTAGTGAGTTTATGAACATTCTCAAGCATGTTGATGTCAGAAACAAAATGACTCGTGGCACCACTGTCTATAATCCAAGTGTCACCATCAGATACAAAATAAGTACTTGCACAAATACCTGCCATCACAGCACTTGAACTAGCCTCATTTCCATCACGAGGTGTAGCATTCATCTAGCTCCTAATCTGCTTCAATTGTTCCTTGGTGAAGGGGTTTGTCAATTTCTCATCTTCATTACTAACAGGGTTACATATAACATGGGATGGTTCCAACCCACTATCAATATTGCTTGTCATAATAGCATTCACACCATGATTACCTCTGCCCCTTCCACTGTTGTTGCCTCTACCACGATTGCTGGAGTTCCTTCCTCTGCCACTTCCTCTCCCGAACTTATCAGGGAACTTCTCTGGATACCCATGAAGACTCCAACACTTCTCCCTAACATGTCCAGACATCTGACAGTAGGTGCAGAAGCGCTGATCGCTGGCCCTTCTAGTATTAGAAATGCTTTTGTCAGTGGTACTAATGTTGCTCATTCTAGGATTGCCCACATCTTGTGCATACATAACTGATATCTCCTCACATGTCACCTTAGTAACGTGCTTCTGGTCTTCATTGTCTGCTATCATATCATACACAACATCCATATCTGGGATTTATCTCATGCCTAGAATGTTGGACCTCACTTGGTCATGCTCTCCATTCAGTCCCATTAAAAACTGAATTATCTTGCCTTCCTCCCTCAGGGCATCTAGCTTTTTACATCTATTACATGTAATGTCAACTTCACAAACATCATCATAAACATCACTGATGGAATCAAGCTCCTCCCACATCTTAGTGATTTTTTCAAAGTAATCTGATAACTCCAAATCTCCTTGCTTTAGAGTTCTAAGGTTACGTTCAACAGCAAACGCTCTAGATGCGTTTGTCCCTGCATACCTGTTGTGCAGCGTTTTCCAAGCAACAACAACATCTCTAGCACGGAGAATGTGACTGTGGACTGCTTTGGAGCTCGATGCTAGGATCCAAGATAGAATGGTGTCATTGCACCTCTGCCATTTGTCTGCCGCAACTGGGTCAGATGGTTTGGGGTACATACCCAAAATAAATTTCAGCTTTCCTCTACCGGACAAAGCAATTTCCATGTTTCTTTTCCAGTCAACAAAGTTTCTCCTCCCAATGAGAACTTCAGGAACCAAAGAATGACCTGTAATGTCATTGCTGTTTACTGAATATACGTCATCCATACTGAGGATGTGACACGCTTGTACGCGTCAAATTAAATTTATTTTCCTACTGACAATTAGTACAGCGGCAAGCAGGGTCGATCCCACGAGGAATTGGTGAGTGAATGTTTCCTATAAGTAACTAAGCTTGGGGAGTTTTATGAGAATTTTATGAATAGAAAAAAACAGAATAAGAAAAATGCAGAGGTTTAATTAATCAGACGAGAAGGCACGGTTCAAGACAACTACTTGTAACTC
>JAWWMW010075662.1:0-13585 GCA_035048345.1 Echeveria elegans
GCCAAATCAACAACAACAACAAAAGCCGTAGAATCAGAGGAGCACTAGAAATTGTACCGCAACTTGCGAAGCAACAACAAATACAAGAAATTATTTGTAATCCTTTATTTTATTCATATATAAAATATTTGGACGTTTTACACATGTCTTTTTTGAACAAATCTGGGTCATATTACCAGGAAATATGTGAGAAAAGCCGTCTTTCTCCAAGCTTAAATTTGTGTCTTGGACTGCCGCAAACTCATTGGCCTTATGAATCTACCTCCACATTCTGCTAGATCTTATAGCATGATATGGCACATCTACATTATACCAAGGTGAGAATAGCCCCTTCACAGGGCTGTACAATCATTCCTACTCAGCTGTTTGAATGTTCAACTTTGGCTGAACCTTTCGTTTCAGACAAAAATATTTTTTCCTGCCAAGGCTTGAAATGTGCGAATCAAATTCAGACATTCTGGATTGCTCTGATCTTTTGAAAGTAAGCTTACGGCCATGGAGATCTTTGTTTGACTTGGGTATACTTGCCTTGCCAGGAGTAACTTAAGAAGCTCCACAACACTTTTTGTGTCATTAATTTGGCATAAACTTTCGAGAATGTTATCAAAAGCAATAGCACTTGTCGAGATACCATTTCTGTCCATGTCAATAATCAGTTGATGTGCACTACCGATTTTCCCTCTTTTACACAACCCGGTAATCATCATTGAGTATGTCCCAACAGTTGGAAAAATTCCTTCATCATGCAAACTATTGAACAAACTTTCGGCGATCTTGATTTTCCCTGTATCACACAACCTGTCAATGAGGCAGTTGTAAATTTGGATGTCCAGTTTCAAATTTACACTCTTCAGTATACTGAGCAGTCTTGATTCTTCTTCTGACGAGTCATTCGTGCACAACCGATCAATCAAGATGTTATATGTAACCTCATTTGGGGTCAAACCATGTAACTTTGTATCCTTCATGAGGCTTTCGGCATCCCTTACCGTACCATTTAGGAATAGACCGTTCAATAAACTGTTAAAAGTTACAACAGTAGGTTGAATTCCCATTTGAATCATTTGAATGTAGAGCCTCAAAGCTTTTACAGTATTTCCATGATCACAATATTCGTTGATTAATACTGTGTAACTAAAAGCATCACGTTCGATCCCATTTCTTGACATGGAAACAAAAACATCTCTAGCTCTGTCAATTGAACCTACAGAGCAATATCCATGCATTAATGTGTTATACGTGATTCTATCAGGCTTTTCACCTCTCTGAATCATTAACTCCAGCAACGCTGCCGCCCTTTCCATTTTGTGTGCCTCGAAAAGTGCTTTGATTAAGATATTATAAGTCACCACAGAAGGCCGAATGCCTAGGTCTATCATCTCATAGAAAATACTTTTTGCATTCAGCCAATCACCACTGCGGCAAAACCCATGAATCGCCGAGTTGTAAGTAACCACATCTGGAAAAACTCCACTCACTTTCATCTCAAAGAACAGACATCTGGCCTCTTCCCACTTATCTGCGTTGATCAAGCCATGAATAATTGAGCCATAAGTGACAACGTCTGGAGAAATCCCCTTTCTTTTCATTTCAGTAAATAACTCTCGAGCTTTATCAATCATCCCATCCCTAAAGAGCCAATCGATGATGATGTTATAACAAATCAAATCTCGATGAAAGACAGCTCCAAAAGTGTCTGTGGCAGTAGCCATTCTTTCTTTCAAGCTTATTGCAACATCAGAGCGTCCCATCCCGCATAACCCTTTAATTACAGCCCTGTACATACTGACATCCGGACAAAATTTCAATGTTACAAATAATGACACTGCTTCTCTAACCCTGTTCTGTAAGCACAAACCCTTTACAAGAGCAGTAAGACACACCCTTTTCATATCAAATCCTCTTTTCAAAACAATCCCCAAAATCCCAAAACCATAACCAGTATAGGAAAGAGCACAAAAGCAATTGAGCAAAATGTTGAGAATGCTGATATTACCCAGAATCCCAAGTCTCCTATAAACATCAATAGCGACAGTGTAACGTTTAGCTCTCACAATGGCAGATAAAATTGTGACACAAGAGGATGTGAGATGGGGTATATTAGATTCACGCATTTTGTCAAACAGCTGAAGTGCTTCATTCAACTGGATGTGCGATGACATACCCACCAAATCATTTACCTTAGACGTGGATGGTGCATTAGAAATAGAAGAAAGCGAGTTAGATGAATGTATAGATGGAGAGATGTTGCGGGGCCATCGAATGCCGACTGCTCTACTCGCCATTAGAAATTCAGGGATTCAGTCCTTAACAGTAATAAAACTACAACTATCGATTGATCGCCTAGAATCATGTCGGTTCAATTGACTGGTCCGATTCACAAATCACACCAGCTGTTGGTCGCCTAGAATCATCGTCAGCCATCAATCAGTCACTAAAATCTGATTGAATAGTCGTTGGTCCAGATTTGTCGTCTCTTTTTGAGTTGGTTACACTCGCTTACAAATCCAACTTTCTTTATCTTTCCTTCATTTTTTTTATTTAATTTTTTTTAAAATATTTTCTTCTCGTGTCTTCCAAGTTCCATCTGCTTCCTGCCATTTGCGCAACCGCGAATCGTCCGTCGATTTCGCCGAAGCCGTGGTCGATTTCGGTATCATTCTGAATTTCTGATGCCTCTGATCCGACGCAAAAAGGCTCCGGAACCGACGCCCAAGCCCAACACCACTCCTGATTCCAATCGCGATGATGACGACGATCACGACGACAAGAAATCCAAGAGCAGCAGCAGCAGCACTAGCAAGTCGAATTCGAATGCGAGATGGAACTGCATAGACTCGTGCTGTTGGTTTATTGGATTCATATGCACGACTTGGTGGTTCCTTTTATTTCTATACAACGCAATGCCGCCTTCTTTTCCTCAATATGTTACAGAGGCTATAACCGGACCTTTGCCTGATCCGCCTGGTGTTAAGCTTAGAAAACAGGGCCTTGTTGCTAATCATCCTGTTGTGTTTGTTCCTGGTATTGTTACTGGTGGTCTTGAGTTGTGGGAAGGTCGTCAGTGTGCTGAGGGTTTGTTTCGCAAGAGGCTTTGGGGTGGCACTTTTGGGGACCTTTATAAAAGGTACTTCCTTTTTTGTGTCTAATTCGTTTGATGTTTTTTTTTAAGTTGGTAATCCAAACTTTAGGTTTTGGGATGGTTGAGTATTTTGCTGGATTACGATTTGTATTAGCTTTCATTTTCGTAAGTGATTTTATCTCTCTCTATAAGTACTGAGTGTTAAATCGTTGGTTTACTATGGAATGGGAGTTAGGATGTTAAGAAGCCAATCTCATTTAACCTTATTAAAACCAGCCAAAGAAATTGATGGTTTTCTAGAAGATATCATTAGGAGGTACTTCTCCTAATGCTACTGCCTGCAGTATTTATAGTGAACTAAGGAGTATGTTGCCAGAGAGCTGCATTAAGGGAATTGTTTTTGTCCCTAATCAAGCCAGAATGTATTGTGTCGTGCTGTGCTGATTTCATTAAGATGCATTCTAAATAAAAATAACTCATCACAGATACTTAGGTTAGAGTTTAGTATATCTACCTTGATGGAAATAAACAGCTCTCATGAGGGCGCTTAGATTGTGCGTTCAAATATGCAATTTCAGGGTCAACCTTGATGGAAAGAAATAACTACTTGGACGCACTTAGATTATGGTTTCAAATATGAACTCGTTTGTATGATGAAAGATAGAACTGTGTGTTGCCCAAGCATTGACATTATTACAAAATGTTTACTTGATTAGATGAACATTTTTTACATCGCACTGAGGTTTTCTTGGTGTTATTCATGAGTGATGAGTTTTTTGTAGTAAAAAGTTTTGAGTGTTTGCCTTTTTTAGCTTATCTAAAAGAGGTTGGTTTTTGAATAACGGCAGCTTTACTATGTATCTCCAAATACTCAAATAATGCAGGCCATTATGCTGGGTAGAACACATATCTCTGGACAATGAAACCGGACTGGACCCGGAAGGCATACGGGTTAGACCAGTTAGTGGACTTGTCGCTGCTGATTACTTTGCTCCTGGCTATTTTGTTTGGGCTGTGCTAATTGCCAATCTTGCTCATATTGGATATGAAGAAAAAAATATGTACATGGCAGCATATGACTGGAGACTTTCGTTTCAGAACACTCAGGTTTTATTCAATTTCAAGATTTCCATTTTTTAAAATTTTCTATTTATAATTTAGAATGTAACTTTCATTGAAGTTCTTATATCCTGAAAACAATCATAGGTAAGGGATCAGACGCTGAGCCGAATCAAAAGTAACATTGAGTTAATGGTTGCTACAAATGGTGGTAAGAAAGCAGTTATCATCCCGCATTCAATGGGTGTCCTGTACTTCCTGCATTTCATGAAATGGGTTGAAGCACCTTCTCCCATGGGTGGCGGCGGTGGGTCAGACTGGTGCTCTAAGCATATTAAGGCTGTAGTAAACATCGGTGGACCATTTCTAGGTGTCCCTAAGGCAGTGTCTGGCCTTTTCTCTGCTGAAGCTAGAGATATTGCAGTTGCAAGGTATTCAGGTCTATTCCAACATTTTCTGTGCAACTATTCCAACCGTTGATTGGTAGGAAAAAGTGGGAACCATATTGCGATGATGGATTATCTTTTCAAACAAACTTGGTAACGAGGCAATTGATTTGTACCAGCATGAAAATCATGCATGTGATTACCAAGTATGAATTTAAAATGTCGATTCCAAGTGTTGAATTATACATGATGGAACTACCCTATGAAGCCTTTTATTTTGCTATGCACATGCATAGCCTGGTCAATTTTAGTTTGAATCACCTATTGTTACTAATGAACAGTCTCATCAGTAGAGTATCTTTCATGCAGGGGGATTGCACCAGCCTTCTTGGACAGTGATTTGTTTCGGTTTCAAACTCTGCAACATATAATGAGGATGAGCCGAACATGGGATTCTACTATGTCAATGATCCCTAAAGGTGGGGATACTATTTGGGGTGGTCTCGATTGGTCACCTGAGGAATGCCATGCTTCAAGCAAAAGAAAACACCAGAACAATGATACCCATACTGACGATGAGATGAAAAAAGAAAATTTTGTCTCTCTTACAAAAACTGTTAATTATGGGAGGATTATATCATTTGGTAAGGATGCAGCAGAGCAACCCTCGTCTGAGCTTGAGCGAATTGATTTCAAGGTAACATAAGAATTGTATCATTACATTGTTAAGAGCTCCCCATTTCATGCATTTGGTGCTACGGTTATCAGAAGCAGAATTTGTACTTGCCCTTCTAGTACATTGGTTTGGTCATACTTTATATTACCCAATAGGTACAAGTTAAAAAGTATATGAGCGCTGTAAAATTCTAAGAAACAGGGAAAAAATTTCTTTAAAACCTCAATCTATTTGCTTCATGGTGTACAAAATGGTGCAATGGTATGCTTGAAAATTTCTCGTCTTCTCATATATTTTAACCAATACTTATCATTTTCTTATATTTTGAAACATCATATATCTAACAAGTAACAACCGCATCTTTATTTCAGGGGGCAGTTAAAGGTAGCCATGTTACAAACACAACTTGTGATGTGTGGACGGAGTATCATGAAATGGGACGGGAAGGTATCAACGCCGTAGCTGATTATAAAGTATACACTGCAGGAACAATTGTGGATTTGCTTCAATATGTTGCCCCAAAGATGATGGCTCGTGGTAGCGCTCACTTTTCTTATGGAATTGCTGATAATTTGGATGATCCAAAGTATCAACACTACAAATATTGGTCAAATCCTTTGGAAACAAGGTGTGAATTTCACTCCTGTTTAGTGGCTTCAGTTTTGTCAATCTTCATTTTGGCATTTAAAAGAAAAATATTGAACCAACTCATTGCCCAAAATATTGTGATAAGAAGACAGTGACGAGTTCAGTATTTTCAGATGTTGTTGTTTACTGTATGCCTTGTGTCTTAGTTTTGCTTTGAAAGCGGTTAGTGCTTTGATATATTAAGAGTTCTTGCTGCTTATTTTTTTCAGATTACCCAATGCTTCAGAAATGGAGATTTATTCCATGTATGGAGTTGGCATTCCAACTGAAAGAGCCTACGTGTATAAATTATCCCATGCTGGTGAATGTGACATACCATTTCGTATTGATACTTCGACAAGTGACAGCAACGGTTGTTTACAGGATGGAGTATATACAGCTGATGGCGATGAAACTGTCCCAGTCTTGAGTGCAGGTTACATGTGTGCAAAGGGTTGGCGAGGGAAAACCAGATTTAACCCTTCAGGACTTCGAACTTATGTCAGGGAGTATGATCATGCTCCTCCAGCGAATCTCCTTGAGGGGCGAGGCACCCAGAGTGGTGCCCATGTTGATATTATGGGAAACTTTGCACTAATCGAGGATGTGATAAGAATTGCTGCTGGGGCTACAGGAGATGAGTTGGGAGGCGATCAGGTTCATTCTTGCATATTTGAATGGTCTGAAAAGATTAACTTGGAGCTCTGACGTTGGATGATATTTATACTAATCTAATCTTGAAGCAATGCAACATTACTTATGCTTGTGTACGCTGTCTTCTGGAAACACATGTTCACATTTATTCAAAGCACTCAGCCCTGTGTTACAGCCATTCTTCTATTCCAAGTTGTCCTGTTGTGCCCCGCATTATTCAAAGAAGAATATCCAGCTACAAGAGTCCATGACTGGTATAAGTGTTTACTGGTTTGTGTAAGCTTCATTGAACAATCTGTTTTTGTTGGGAAAATCGAGTATATTTTCCAACTACGACGACATAACTAGACACCAACAAACTACCCGACAACTAATATTGAATATTATACTAAAACAGAAAAGAAAGAACGGACTAATAAAAGAAACAGAGAAAAAATACACCTGAAATTTGATAACAAAATTCAGCCAAAATAATCCAATTTCCGAGCAACGCCCAGAATATTTGAGAATAAATAAAACTAAGATGATGAGAGTTTATTTATATGCCTCAAAACCCATTTCTAATTAAACATCAACCAATGTGGGACATTAAGCCACTATTAACAAATCTCCACCTTGGCTTAATTTTAAAACTCACCAAAAAAATCGATCTTCTCAAACAAATATAATAAAACGAGTGTCCGCGATGCTTCCAATTTGCGCCTCCGTACGCCAAACTTCATATATGCAAGACATTAATCAAGTCCAAACAGTGTTTGAACTTGGCCCTTGTAACCACCTTGGTCAGCATATCTGCTGGATTCTCCGCAGTGTGAATCTTCTAGAGAAGTATCTCCTCTTCTTCGAGAATCTCTCGCACAAAATGATAGCAAACGTCTATATGCTTCGTCCGTGCATGAAAGACTTGATTCTTTGCTAAATGAATAGCACTCTGACTATCAGAATAAACCTCAAGTTGTTTCTGACCAACTCTCAAGTCTTTAAGCAACTCATAAAGCCAAATTGCTTCCTTCACAGCCTCTGTAATCGCCATATACTCTGCCTCTGTTATAGACAAAGCAACCATTTAGTGCAAGGTAGACTTCCAACTCACTGGCGCCTTTGCTAAAGTGAACAAATAGCCAGTTGTAGAATGTCGCTTATCCAAATCACCTACATAATAAGAATCACAATATTCAACTATGCATTGACCAAGTGATTCATCTTGCTCGAACATCAACCCAACATCTACGGTATTTTGGAGGTACCGTAGAATTCATTTCACAGCTTGCCAATGACCCATGCCTGGATCATGCATGTACCTGTTAACAACACTAACAACCTGTGAAATATATGGTCTCGTACAAACCATTGTATACATCAAGTTTCCAACTGCATTTGCATACGAGACTTTCGCCATGTATTCTAGGTCTTCATCAGTCGTCAGAGATAAACGGCTACTCAGTTTCAAATGAGGAGCAAGTGGAGTACTTAGAGGTTTGGGATCTTCAAGCATACCAAAACGTTGTAGTATCTTCTGCAAGTACTGCTTCTGTGACAATGCCCCTTTCTCTGTCTCTTCTTATCTCCATGCCGAGAATCTTTTTGGCTTCCTCCAAATCCTTCATTTCAAACTCCTTACTCAACTGGGCCTTCAACTTATCAATCTCAACTTGGCTCTTTGCTGCAATAAGTATATATATCATCAACATATAAGAGTAAGTAGATGTAGGGAACATCTTGAAGTCTGCGCAAATACACACAATGATCGTATTTGCTTCTCTTGTACTTCTGACCCTTCATAAACTTATCAAACTGTTTGTACCACTGTCTCAGAGATTGTTTCAGTCCGTACAATGATTTGCTAAGTTTACAAACCCAATCTTCTTTATCAGCAACCTTGTACCAATCTTAACCGCAGTCACCATCGGTTGCCTCCCCTTCTTCCGGCGACTTTTGATATAAGACAACAGAATTGCCGAAGTGGAGAAGGATAAAGCAAACTACTTCAGAAACGCACTTGTAACTCCAACCGCGAATTTCTTCGTTAGTATGAAACTTGAGGAGCAGCAGACGAGCTTAGCCATCGCCGCGGAGCTCATCGCTCTCGCTTAATGCTTTGATTATCCTAACAAATTGAATTTAAGCTGCGATTCAAATCGAAAACAAGGAACACGATTATGATAAATCAGTAATAAACTGAATTAGAGGGGTCATATTTGTATATACATGTAAAAATATACAACATCATTACATCAATTTGTTTTTAAAAAATGCAAAAAGTCATTTGAAAATTTAATGTGCTCTAACACGACAAATTGGCATGAAAGTTTAATGTGTTGCAGCGGTTGGAATTGCAATTCAGTTCCAATAACATAAATAAGATGTGTCGAAGAAGAAAAAGAAAAAGACCTAGCAAGGACTCGACTAGCTCAACTATTTATTATGCAGGTCGACGGGGCGTGGCTGGGCGATTTACTGAATTTGTACTACATGTCCGCAGGGCCGATCCAAGCATGTGGATCTTTGCCCCGGAAGCAGGGCAAAGCAAGGCAGACCGATGCCGACCTGCGCAGGATAGGGCCCAATCGGTAGCGGACCTGCTCAGCTCTATTGCAATCCCAAATTAGAGGTGGAAGGTACTTCAAAACATAGTGATTTACTGGGAATGGTTGTAGTTTCTCTATTCTACCTTCATGAAGTACCCTTTTAGAGTGTATATTCTTCACTTGTCATCTCTTAACGGAGCTTACTTCTTGAAATTATTGTACGCATCCACGCATTTAAATTCGTACATTTTTTCGCATCATCCAATAGTTCATTCGGATCCCAATTTCTGACCATATTTTTATTGGTTATCATTATACTCATCACATCCTGATACATATCATATAACTTTCAAGCTGATTTATCATTACAATATTTCTACTATGTTTCTCCATTCTGAATCTCTTATGACGTGTTTCCTTGTGTTGATTAACTAAGCAATAATTTAATTTGGAATTACGAAATACTGTGTCACTTATTATACGACTAAGACGATTAATAGTTGCCTCATCGACTCCAATTAGTTTAAACACAAATAATGCTTGTAAGACAAATTCAGCGAGACTTATGCGATGTTAAAATGTGAGGCGATGGGCATGAAAACATTCAAAATAATGGTTATGAATCTATAGATCGATACAAAATGTGGGGACATGACTAAACTTATAAATAAATTTTCTCTAATATTCGATTTTGCAACCCGAATCAATCCGATTGAACCACTAACGCCCTAAACTCCATTGACTTGCCGGGATCCGTCACTGGATCAGATTTTTAATATATTAGCGTGAAGTGATGGATTTTTGGAAAGTAGTATTATATATGTGCATATTTTACATTCATGTTTCCATCAACGTCCTTAGGAACACAAATAAGTAAAACCCAGAGGCTTCAATATGAGAAGGTGGAAATCGATGGTTACATAGTAAAGGAAACGACAAATTATCATGTTCCAGTTAGGTTTTGGAATATTTGAATCATGACTTTGTTTTTGATTTTCAGTAAAAGATCAGATCCGTCAAATGAAGGAGAAAAAGGTTGGTCTAACTGAATGGAAAAAATGAAGAGGTTGTTTAATGTTTGATCAGAGTTGAAATGGTTTATTATTTACCCTCATATTTACTTACAGTATTCACATTTTTAATATGAATTTGATCGTATTATACATTCATATTGGTATTTCAGGTATAAAATACAATTTCTGATGATTACAAAGGTCAAGAGCAAAACATGGCGAATATGGAGATAAAAGGGGCGAAACAAAAGTTTTGATCGAGTTGCAATTGGTCAACAGAGAAGTCAAAGTCAACGTAGCAGTTGAATTTTACTCAACCGAGTGGAGCTTAAAGAAGAGTCTACTCGGCCGAATTAAGACTGACTCGACCGAGTCAGAATGCATGGAGTAAACAGAGGCTACCTACTCGACTGAATAAAGGATTCACTCACTCGAGTGACTCAATGAAGGAACAAAATGCACTAACCCAACCGAGTGGAGAACATATTTGATCGAGTTAGACCAATAGACGAGGACCAGATGATAGCAACTTGCTCGAGTGAAAGTCTTGCTTGACCGAGTGGAAGGTGTACTCGACCAGTGTTGTACTCGATCGAAACTTGACGCAAGCAATCCAGAAGGATCCATTTAATCGACCTAAAGGAGCTCCAATAGAGAATTTATGTGAAGATGCTTAGAGACTTGAGGTATTATGGTGAGTATTCATGAAGGGGTTGAAGAGTTTTGTATTACACCTTTATTATGGGGAATCAAGAGTTTTTCAAGAACTTTATAAAAAGAAAGCCAAGGGAAGGGCAGAAGGGTGCAAAGAGTCACCAAGGTGCTGAGTCACCGAAATTCCAAAATAAATCAATTTTCTCTCTACTCGACCGGTATCCTTTATGTTTTTAGTCCAAATTTCTACTCGAGCAAAGCTACTCGACCGTGAAGATTAAGAAGTTGCAACAACACCTTGAAGCCTTGCAAATTTTACTCAGCATTTCTAAACTCAAAACTCATTTTTTACTTTATTTTAATCATGTATTGTTTCTCACTCGAGATGAGTGAGTATGTTTTTTGATGACATGCAGATCTAACAAAATCATTGGTTGCTCATGACTGATTGAATAATAGTGAAGAACGGATGTGAACCTAGCTAATTTGTATAAGTACTTCAGCTCCGAGGAGGTCTGTTTGGGAACTCAGAGAAATAAATTTGAGCTCTTTGATTCGGGAATGATGTCTACTAACTTGTGTTAACATTGGTCTGTTTGATTCGGCGAAGTCTGTTTGGGAACTCGTTAAGTACAGGGAATGACATGTGTTAACTCGTTAAGTAGAATCTTCTATTTTTATGAAGTTAAGCATTATTAGCCATTAAATTTATTCTATCTTATTTATAAATTATTCATTAAAATTTATGAGTACCCTTGATGATGTTATACTCAAGCCATTTTTCTTTTAAATTGATTCACACCACCTTTCACCTACTTGAATTTAGAAACCCTCAAGCTTTAGAACTAGTTGATAAATGGCTTATAAACTTTAGTTTTCACTGTTTCCTTCGGTTCAACACTAGGTGACCCCTACTTCTTTATAAATTTTGTCTGGCATTTACGTGACACATGTATACCACAGGTCAATGGTAAATCAAAATATAGAGGTATGTCGTCATCCTTATAATATGTGCCTTTTTCTTTAATTACCCTGTTAACTTGTGTTTTTGAAGTCCAAATTGGTTGATTCAAATTGACTGTTGTTCTAATCAATTTAAGGTTTCTGTAAGTACTTAAATAAATAAAATTCATACTTGAGTCGTTCAGAAAATCTATTTAAAACTGTGATTTGCTAGCTCAATGAACTTTTTGCAATTGTTGACTGATTAGGTGAATTGATTAAGTTGTGTTTTACCTGTCCAAAAAGACTGATTTGAAACTTTTCTTATTCTAATCAAAAAAAGCTTTTGATAGATGATGATGGTATACTTGGAATTTATACCAAACTGTCTACTTTAAAGTTGATACATTTCATTTTCTTGATAACTTTATTCTAGATAATGTATTAGTATAATAAAAGCACTGAAAATGGATGCTAAATCTTCAAACGTTAATTTTCAATGTGTCATCTTGACTTCACATATAATCAACAAGATATGCAGTAAACGTTCCGCATTTTCTTCACTTGGTGTTTCTATAAGAATCTTTTCATCTGAAAATTCTTGTCTACATTCATGTATATATTTCAAACATTTTCTTGCCTCGTCTTGTATTCCAATAGGGTGTCTAGTGCCGAAAATTCCGAGGTTACTCATTATAATCATCACATCTTGATACATGACACTACAACGTTCAATTCGATTTACCATTTCAAGGTCTGCATTGCGTCTCTTGGTTTTGGTGATGTATTTCACTTTGTTGAATAACTCGCGGACGACTTCCTTGGCATTACTATATATTAACTCACTTGTTATACGACCGAGACGGTTAATAGGTGCCCCATCGGTTTCGGATGAGAATAGAAAACATTTTTGCAAAAGTCGGGGAAAATAGTTTTATCACAAATAACGTCTACAAGTGTTTTTGACGGATTCGGTGGGACTTGCGAAATACTAAAATGGGAGGCGATGAGCATCAGAATAACGAGTCTTTTTGATACAAAATGAGGAGACATGATTCAGTATTCACGCTTATGAACAATTTCCCTCTTTTATACTCGGTTGAAACTTGAACCGCATAACCATGCAAACTGTAACAAGTCTTGAAACACATGTGCTCTATTCATAGAATAACATTTCTTTAGATGTTTCAGAGTTGTGTCGATTAATTGACATCAGATTTTGGAATCATTTTGAGTTGCGTGTGGTTAACAAAGTTTTATTACGAATGTATATAAGATATCTTATATAATAAAAGAATAGGGTGTCCTGTTTCCACCATTTACCAACGCTATTTTCGTCTCTAATGTCCAATTAGCTACCCAGCCCACTACCGAAAACACATTTCAGCCCAAATTTCAATATGCACCGGTTCTTCAAAAACCGGTGCCTAAAGTGACAATACGCACCGGTTCTTTAGTAAACTGGTGCATAAAGTTTCAATACGCACCGGTTCCTTTAAAAATCGGTGCATAAAGTCCTTCAACACGCACCGGTTCTTTAAAAAACCGGTGCATAAAGTCTTTATATACGCACCGGTTCTTTAAAAACCGGTGCATAAAGTCCTCCAATACGTACCGGTTCTTTACAAAACCGGTGCATAAAGTCTTTATATACGCACCGGTTCTTTAAAAATCGGTGCATAAAGTCGTTCAATACGCACCGGTTCTTTAAAAAACCGATGCATAAAGTCGTTCAATACGACGACGCTTTTCCGTCGGAACGACGGGCGGCACGCTAGTTTATTATATTAAAAATTTAAATATCTTTTTTATAAAATATAAATAAATAAATTGGATTATTGAATTCAGACATGGATAAGGATTCCTAATTAAAATCAACTTCACACTTTTGTTTCCATAATTTGGAAACAGTGCAAGCAGTTTGGTACGACGTACAAGTATAAATACAACACTACAGGTAACTC
>JAWWMW010075681.1:0-13582 GCA_035048345.1 Echeveria elegans
CTGATGTTATCCACATTTATTCTATTTCATAGGAGTACAAAAGTTCTTATATTTAGATGGTCAGAGGGTCTGGTGACAATTTGTACTTGTTGCAAATCATTATTTACCTTAGCCCACAAACTGGCCATATACTTACAAGCCTGTGCCTGTCTTGGTCCTACTGGTGGTGTTTTACCTAAGCTATATATCATTATTGACCAGACAGAGCTCCAACTTTCAGATGCAAATCATAGCATTCAATTTGGTTTCCAATTTCTAAAAACAATTCAAGGAGGAGATGATACACTTTACTAGTAGTATGCACAAACCAGCTCAAAGTATGAGTGTCTTGAATTACCTGTCGGGACATTGTTGACGATTTCTTTGATATCCATGTTCTGCGAATGAATATAAGGTGCTACGTGACTGAGTGATTTTTTATAGTTTGACAAGTGACGTTCAGGAATCTGACCAGAACTGAATTTGATTAAGCAAAATCAGCTGAGCTCATAAACTTAGCCCCTAAGCATGAAAGATGATTGGATTTACTACAAAATACGTACATTTTGTTATCCTTGAGATGCTGTAATATGCAGTCAAGCATCTGAATACAAGATCATGCAGATGCACAAACGGTACCCCCCCTGTGGCCATCCGATCGATCTCCATCCATACACTGGAACATGAACTGTCAAGCATCTGAATATGACCCTCGCAGTCCTTGAGGTTGCACAATCTTAATTTGATGCCTTTTTTTATCTGCAATATCCTGAACTCTTTCCTTTAGAACTCGTTGCGCCGTCTCTTTGGACGGTGGAAGAGGCTTGCATCTCGAATTGTTCTTCCCCTTTTTTTTTTTAAATCTGTTTCACTGACACTGCAACGTCTTGATCGATTCAGTGACATTTTTGTTAAGAACTAAACTACAAGCTTCTCAAAATAAAATGGTACAGTAAGACAACATATAATAGTGCAGTTATTCATTCATTTAGTAGTGCAGCAATCCAAAACTCCCACAAATTTTTCTGGGAGAAACTCCTGTTTGAAATCACTCTAATAGCGTTAGCTTGAAATTGTTAACCTAAAAGGTAAAATCTATCACCTCCCCTCTCGAATAAATTGCATACCGAATCCTTAAATAAGAGTAAGCGAAATACAAGACCATATAACATCACTACAGAAAATAGTAAATACCTTGAAACTAAAGAGAAAAAAAGAAGAAGCATGTCAGAGAGAAGCAAAGGTATTATTCTTGGAATCAACTGCGAGGATTTCCATTACAAAATTAATTTTTATAAGTAGACAAAAAAATCACTGGATCCATTTTGGCACAAAAGAGTGTTTAGCTGCTAGAACGTTGCATAGTTTAAATGAGGTCGGAACAGAACCTAAATTATTACCTACATCTACCCAAAAAAAAAGAAAAAAGAATTGTTGATGATTTAGTTGAGAGAAGATCTGATGTCTTAAAAAGGATTTAAAGCAAGGTTTGTCAGAGGAATAAGGTTGTCTTAAAGAATATTACCATCTTGTCGACTGAGTTGAGGATCAGTTTTGTGCTGACCTTTGCATAAAATCATCTACTGGAATAAGGTAGTCTACCATAGCACTGAACAGACAACACAGAAGACGACACCTCATGAGTTCTCAGTGGAACATTATCAAGAATGTCACTAAATGGGGAGCTAATGCAGATTCAAATAAAAGCTAATAGCATCCAGAATATCACGAGCAGCCTTTCGTAACGCAAAAACATCCGGCAGTCCGGTCGGTGGAAACTCAAGACTTGAATCTGCAAAAAAATCACCTTTCCTAGTAACGCATCCAACATGCATGCGACATACCAGGCCTATATTCAAAATGTTTCCAACAGAGACTGGATCGACATAATATCCACAAGACTTGCACCAATCATTGTTATGAATCGAATCAGCATCTGGATAAGGTGATTTCTGATTAAAAATAAAGGTGAGAAGAATCCAAACAAGATCTTAACAAAGCCGCGTCACTGGCAGGAAGCTGCACAATGGCAGCTGAATACTGAGCCAAGGACTGGGATTAATTAAGTTGAGACTGATAATTTATAAGCTTCAGAAGGAAGACCTTCAGCAAGCTTTACCCTGCCCAACGATGGCATCTCATTGCCTGCCATAAAACCACTATCAAACAACTTAAACGATCAGCGGTGAGCGGATCAAGGAGACCAGGACACACTCTTCTTGCTGCAAATATTTTTTAAAAAAAAATCAAAATATTTTCATCATACAGGTGAATGCAATTACCGCAGTTTGGCCTAAAAAAGAATCCAATTAATGAACTCTGAAAGATTATTCTTCTGAACAGTGATTTAGGATTCTGACCTAAATCTTTGAGCCAAGTGCTCATTGAGCCTAGATCAGTTAGATTCGGGGTGGAAGATCATCTTCCAGGACTTGGGCAACAAAAGCGTCAAGAAAGACCTTAGTGTATAAAAAAGCCATCATTCGTGCCATGATTGAAAATCTTGGATTAGGAAGATCATTCCGAAGCATATTGTGTAAAGGGCACCATCAAAGGCAAGATGTAGTAGCACCTAAGCTTATTGGAGTCAAGCTTATTATAGTGTTCGCAGCAAAGGCGTCTATGAAGACAATAGTGTATTATTAAGGTCCGAATATCCGTTTGGACCATCTTGTGTTATCGCGTCATATAAGGTTTTGTACCTCCTAACAGCTTGTCCACCATGTCATTAATTTTGCATTAATAAAAATTGGCTATAAATTATTAAGCATTGGCAGAACTGCTTATAAAAAAAAGGATGTTTCTTTGAGCAACTTTTTGAGGGTACTCTTATATACATTAGTTAAAAAGCAAAGAAATTGCTCAGCTATTCCTTGAATGCAGAAGAATAGCTACGACTGAATCAAGCAAATACATACGATGAGATGAATGCTATCAGGTGATCAACCGAGTTATGGGTAGGCATATGAACGAAAGTCACTATCACCAATTTTAAAACTAACGGACATGCTGCTCGATTAAGATATTGTGTGCATGGTTATCATTAAACAGCTAATTCAAAACAACAAAACATCCATCCAACAGCAGTATAGTAATTCAGGCAAAGTACTGCATTGCAGTCTGCAGATGAGGCTCACTGCCCAAGTCACGAATAAGAAGAAGAAAAATGTAGACACAAGCTCCCCTACAATCTTTACATGCCCACGTGATTGTATTACATTAAACACTGGTTCTCGGATAAACTTGGATCGATTGAACCAGCTGCCGCTGCTAGACTAAGGCAGCGGCTTTCGTGATGGAGGAGGAGAGCGACTACTTCCACTGCTACTGCTGCTTCGGCTGCTGCTTCTACCTCTCACAGGCCTGTATTTATAAGACAATTCATATCTCAAGTTCTAAATAATATTAGGAAAACATTTCTTGGAAATAAAAATGATCAGCAAAATAGCTAACATAACATCTTTATATTCCAACTACGAAACTATGCACTCGTGAACGCAGAAAAATGGATAAGTTCCTTCATCTCTGTAATTATTTTTGCATTTTCCAGAGAGTAATGTAATAAAAAAAACTTTGTCAGAAACCTGGAAGGCATGCAAACCACACAAATTGGGGAGCCCTACTTCAAGAGAGCACGAGCAGTTTAGACCTCCATTTTGACATTATTATAATTCCAGTGTAGCTAAATTCGTGTGAAAGCATGACTTATCCAGCAAAATAAAAAGTAATTAGAAGGCCATGGTTTCTGAAAACTACCTTCTGGGACTAGGGCTCCTAGAAACTTTTCGAGCACCCTAAAGAAATGAATGACAACAGCAGTTATAATTTTAAAATGTAAATAAATTATAAATGGAACAGAAGACTGACGGTTGATTACCCTGCGAGGGCTTGGTGACCCAGAGGATGAAGACCTCCCGCGTCTTCCAGGAATGGCTCGCTCCCTACAGCGAGAAATAATATTTATCATCATGTAGAGAGCTACATACAAGGTGATGGAAAAAGAAAAAGTCACTTTAAAATAGCAAAACAATATTTGGGCGGAAATTTTGAGGTAAAATCAAGTTCCAGACATGATTATGGAAGTTATCCAACATGTAGTTTCTTTACCTCCGAGGAGACATTGATCTTGATCTTGAACGGGCAGGGCGACGGATGGGTGAGCGACTACGTCTACGGCCAATGGTGGGCCTCCTAGGCGGACTGCGGGCTCTTCTAGGAGGAGAGCTGCACACACATATGTAAAGACACATGAGGCATCAAAAGGAAAGTGATCATGCTGATAAGAATCATTTGCATAATTGTTATTCACTTATAAACTGACTTCTACACATCAATATCATAAATTCATAATGACCACTCCGTTTGTTATAATAAACAATTATAAATCATCGGTAAACTTGTTATCACAACAGTGTCCCTAGAAAGTGAACATAAGCCCTAAGGAGACAATTAAAATAAATCGCACTTATAGTCGATCTGCTCATCTGTTTACTTCACTCTTCCTATTCTTATGCTTACCTTAAAACCACAGTCCACGCAAAAAAAAACCTAGCCGCAAAGAACCTGGCTCATAATAACCTTCCAGCCAAAAGTTCTGCTACCAGGCTACCCATTTTGCACTTACTTTTACTAAATCCTAATTAATTTGTGCTGTAAACAACCCACTTCATACAAAGCTTATTGAAAGGGAAGAAAAAATTACCGACGCCTCAGAGGCAATGGAGAGCGTCTACGGATAGGACTACGCATCCTCCGAGGAGAACCCCTGTCACAAGTGCAACAAAAGGTTATTCATCCAAAATTACAATGGATATCTACACCTGCTGTACAAAATCCAACCTTGCAGGCGACCTGTAGCGCCTAGGAGGGGAAGTGGGAGAGCGACCTCTAGCAGGAGACGAGGGTCTCCTCCTAGGAGGTGTCTCACCCCTACGCACAGGAGAATCTGCACGTCTCCGTACTGGTGAATCAGCTCGGCGGCGTGCAGGTGAAATAGATTTTCTCTTAGGAGATCCCGCTCTTCGAGGAGCAGGGGATCTTCTACGAACAGGGGAGAGCGGCCTTCGACGCGGAGAAGCTAAAGGAACATCATAGAGAGAACCAATTACAATAACAATAAAAAAAATGTAGAAATATAAAAAGTTTTACTGTATGAATGTCAATAAAAAGTATACTTTCTCTTGGAGGTCGTGGTCCATCCTTGTCAGCATCTAAATTATCAGATCTTGGACCATCTTTTTTAGGAACAGCTGCAGTACCCCTAGGAGGTGAAGAAACCTTCTGTCTCTGCGGTAATGTGAACTTGGCATGAACAACGTTTCCATCAATTTGAGCCTGCATGAAAGATATTACGAAAAATAAACAATCAGCCACATTTGTTCAAAAAATATAAATATACTAACCCTAAAAGTGGTAACAAGGAATAGTAAGAATTCATACACCATCCATATATAATAGAGCTTTCTCTGCATCTGCTCTTGTCTTGAACTCCACATACCCAAATCCTCGTGGGAGATTAACCTGCAAGACGAAGGTTCCAATTCAATGTTCTATTCTTATGATTTCTAACTCAATGTTAACAAGAAGTGCATCATCCAGTAAGATTAAAAATATTATCAACTTACGACACGATCCATAGCCAGCTCCACATTCACCACCTCGCCAAAATTACCTGAAGAGACAGAGAAGATATCAAATGGAATGGCTATTGGCTACGCGGAATATACTTTTACAGCATCAAAATTCATATCAGTGCCAAAAAGTAGAAAGCTTTTAGTTAAAGGCTACGGCTTAATGACACTCAACAATCCATATTAACAAACAGCCTTCAAAAAGTTTCAACAACAAGAATACTTCACGCAAATCCTTAGACAGACATGGGAAAACCTGACATTCAAACCAACTAATCTTTAGGTTCCTTTCACAAAGTGTGAATATACAGACCACCACATCATAAAATCCTGGTGATGGGTGAATGGGAAACACAGTGGCAAAGTCTGACTCACTGAAGATTTCTTTTAAATGGTCTTCATTAACGTTCCTGCTGAGTGAGTCAATGTGAAGAACTAGGGACTCTTGAACAGGAGAAGCTTTCCTGAAATGAATAAAGTCACCAGATGCACATTAAAATCAGGAGCACAGTTTCCAATTTATTGCACTAATGATGAAAAACTCAATGACCCATATTACTGATTACTGGACTAATCAATACTGTATTGAACTACAGTTACTCATATGGTGTGAAGACATTTCTTTCATCACAGCCAGTTTGGCAAAAAAAAAAAAAGATTCTTTAGTGGGTTCAAACTTCACATAAGTAAAGCCATATTGATTGTTTTCAAAGGACAATGTCTCCTTCTTTAAATGATGCATCCAAAAAAATCTCAGTGATTGCATTGGAACACCTTTTTTTTACGATAATTCAGTTTAGAAGTCTAGCCAAATATCATAAGTTTAATGCAGATTAAATACTTGAAAGAAAAGGTAAGGCTTGGTTCAGTGTTCGTATCTTAAAAACCACACACTGATAGGATACATGAGGGCAAAGAAAAGAAATACATGGCTAACAACTCACTCTGAGTCTGATATCAAATAGCTTAAAAACATTTAAAACACAACAGAGCAATTATTATTTTGCCATTACCTAAGCGGTGGAGATGACTTCTCAGAAGGCGGCGGCGAACGAACACGCTTCGCTGGTTCTCCAGAACTATTTTATCCACAATCAGCAACAAATGAATTCGTCATAAATTGGTCATATCACAAATGTACAAAATACACTGGCAGCTTATCCATGTCTTATGGCTTAAACTTATAACAGCTAGCCTAAATTCCACTCTGACAGTCACGCAGATACTGCCTAACGCAATCCAACACACAATGCATTTAAACTCACCGTATTAAACAGAATTCTTCTAACCAAAACACTTCCAAATGTTGATTTGTATTTGTATAAAAAGAATAAGAAAATTGAAGTAATGATGGAAGAATCTAAACCACGTTACCGATTTTTCTGACGAGGAGGACTGGAGCTGCGAGAGCTGACACTTTTGGAAGGGGATGAGGAGGAGGAGATTGACTTAGACCGCGAACGCGAGGACGAGCGGGAAGAACGAGAGTAGGATCGAGAGCGGGAAGAGGAAACGGATCCAGAGGGCGGAGAGCGCCGGCCCCGACTGGATGGTTTCGCCATTGATTTGAGGAGATCCAAAGTGTGAAGGGTAGTTGTAAAACCCTAGAAACTGGGACAAAATTGGAAATGATGAGTTGAGTAAATGGGCCGCGTTAAAAGCCTATTGGGCCAACCGTTGCTTCGCGTTAGTAGCTCCAAAAAAAAACAGGTAGCGCCGGATCAAGAGCCCTGCATTAATGCATTTGGTATTGCGTACAGGACGAGTAGCCCTACTTCTCGGAACTTTTAAAATGTTTGTTTGAGCTCGGTTCGTTTAAATTACACGAATTCGAGTCTAGCAGTTTTAATCGAATAATTTAAAATAAATATTTTATTACCAAACATTATTGAAAAAATAAACTAAATTTAAATATATTAATTTGGACATGATAGACTAAATCAATATGATTGTGTAGTTAGATAGTATCTAATATATATCAAAATAGGGGTTGGTGGTGGTCGGATCATTAAATAAAAATATTTATAAAATACCTGATCAGATTTTAATCACACGTGCTCAGCCCGATCCATTAAAAATTAAATAAATTTACACACAATACATAAAAATTAAATAAATTTACACACAATACACGAGTCCGTCCTGACCCAACAATTAAAAGTTTTATTTTACACAGATCATGCGGACTCAAAAATTGATCGATCGAATCATGCACATGTTGACCGGTACGATTGCGCATTCGGAACGACGGGCGGTACTCTAGTATTTTATAAAAATATATTTATACATATTGATTAATTATATATTTTTTGAGATTATAGAAGAGTTTCATATTTACTATGAAACAAAATTTTAATCGAGTATTTTCGAGTTGTTCACGAATACAAAGGAGCCGAACACCACTTTACTCATGTTCGGCTCGTTTAATAAACGAGCTATGAAATCATGATCAAATTTAGCTTATTTAATATCGAATCGAACTTTGACTGAACTTACTCACGAACGTCAGCTCATTTGCACCCCTAATGCTAATGCTACAATCGGCTTTAAACAATTACTAAATTATATCTACCAAATTATTTAAAGAATTGAATATCGATGCTGTGTGCTCTGGCTCTGCGTTTTTGTACTTACTGCAGTCTTCGCTACATTCATATTCATAGCTATAATTGATCTTGCTCTGGCTCAACCAAGATTTCAAGCACTACTTTAAAACCTAAACCTAACTCTGTATTGGTTCTTGGAGCATCCATAATGATGAACAATCTCTGACCTTCAACAATTATATCAGCAGCATCATTTATAGTATCTGTTAAGTCAAAACGCAATTTCCCACTTATACAATTTCCAAACCTAAACTTCCATGAATCCATCCACCTCAACTTCAAACTATTACATAAAATATAATAAGTACATGATGATGGGTGCTTCCACAAGACACCTCTTGGCCATGGCCATGGCCATTGTTTGGCTTCATTGAATATGTTAGTGTATATGTGAGGTGTGAGGTGTGAGGTGTGAGGTGTGAGGTGTGAGGTGTGAGGTGTGAGGTGTGAGGTGTGGGTGGCTCCAATTCTCAAAGCTTATGCCCCCCAATATATAACAAATGATTCAAAATTACAAGCAACTGTAATAATAAAGAATCGGATGCAGACATAAGCATTAAGCACCAGGATGGGCACAAGCTTGCCACATCTGCTACTGCAGAGCCCCATAATAACACACATGCATTTTCACCTTCCCCAAGTCATTTGTTATAATCCTCATGAGTTCTATTTTGTTAAATTGTTGTTAATTTAATTGTAAGTTGAATCGATTTTGAAAGTACGTATGAGTTGCGTACTTAACAATTTAATTGTGCACCACATGTTCAATATTTGCATATTAAATTCAGGCTGTTTGATTTTGTGATGCATGGTTCCTGTTTGTTACAGATCCAGTCAACATTCTCCACATCTGATTTTTCCGATACCTTCTCCCACTCCTCATCAACTTTAAGAGCTTTTCCTTCATCCCGTCTAGTGAATGAGACTGTATGAAGAAGAGCATCATGAGAATTTATCAGGCGGACGCCATTGAATAGAATCGCCAATCAAAATGATCCGAATGCATATATGAAAATGAGGGACTGGCAGCATTGCATGCAGGTTTGGTGCTACTAGGATTCGCTTTTTAGAGAGTTTCTTGGTTAACGAAAATTCTGAACGACCTGTCAATGCGCGGAGTCTGAGAATCACAGAATCTACCGCGCCTTCCGCAAAGACTACTGCACCTGTGACATTTTAAAGACGGGGTGCAAATAAACAATAGGCACATACCACCCGCAAACTGATCATCTCTGCTCTCCACCACGAGGATGTGAATGGCAGGCAAAGATACATATCAGGGAAAATAGTGCAAGGAAGACACAAAAGACATCCACAACAAATGTTGGGCAATGTAATTTAGAAACAGCATTGTAAAACTCAAACACAACAGGTCCCTCTATGTCCAAACAGGACAACAGATGAAAATAGAATACAACTGAGAAATAGTTCAAAGTAACAAGGGTGTGTTCCATGAGACAAAATTACTAGTGGTGCCGTTACCTTTCCCCTTCTCTGGTAGTGGTTGATCTAAAGTTTGTCCTCGAACTCAGAGAGCGGTGTCATGGTCACCTTAAGACCCTTTCTTTTCCGGATGTCAGCAATGAGCTGGAATGCAGTTGATGTTGGGTCCAATGGGTCGGAAGACATTGTGTCCCAGTGATCGAAGACACACTGGGGGAAAGCTTGACCTGAGGTGGCAGCCCTCAAGGTAGCTGAGAATCCAAATGACTCAACAACTGGAAGATAAGCCTTGATGTTGTAGAGGGGAGTTCCCTGCCTCTGCATTTCTTCAAAGACGTGGCCACGCTTCTGATTCAGGACACTGTATATTCCACCAAGGGCCTGCTCTGGAGCCTGGATCTCCACAAGGTAAACTGGCTCCAAAAGCCTGGGTTTGGCAGTAAGTTGAGAGGCATATATGACTCTCCTTGCAGTAGGAATGACTTGACCTCCACCTCTGTGAATGGCATCAGCATGAAGGACCACATCACATACCTCAAAACAGATTCCTCTCATGTTCTCCTCTGCAAGAGCACCTTCCTTAGACGCCCACTGGAAACCAGCGACCACTGAGTCCTTAATTTCATTAAGGTACTGGACTCCCTTACACATGTCGACAACCATGTTCGGACCAGTGGTGTCAGGTCCAAAACACCAGATCTTTTTGGCGAGATCCTTATCCCAGCCGAATTCCTCAGACAAAATCTTGGATCGCACTTTGGGGTCATCACGTGGGCCAATACGCCCATCATCAATAGCTTCTGGTAAACCTTCCTCCAAAGGTCGGGCTTCCATATACAGACGGTTATGCTTGTTTGGAGACTTGCTCATCACAGTGCGGGAAGATTTGTCAATAACAGTTTCACGGAAGGAGACCACAGGGTCTGATTTGATGATTTCAGCACCACCCATGAAATCATCGACCAAATCCTTCAAACAGATTTCGAGATGCAGTTCACCAGCACCAGCAATGATGTGCTCACCAGACTCTTCAATTGAACAAACAACCATAGGGTCTGACTTGGCTAAACGTTTGAGACCTTCAACAAGCTTTGGGAGATCTGACGCCACCTTACACTGAACAGCTACACGAACAACAGGTGAGACAGAGAACTTCATTGCACGAATTGGATGTGCATCAACTTCCTTTTCATTTGTTAGAGTTGCATTCTTAGTGATATATTGATCCAACCCAACCATGGCTACTGTGTTTCCACAAGGCACATCCTCTACTGTTTCTTGTCTTTTTCCCATCCAAATGACAGTTCTCTGAACACTCTTAGTGTATAGATCCTTCTTTTCGCCAGGAACATAGTTGGGTCCCATAATTCGAACCTTCATTCCAGTAGAAACCTTACCAGCAAACACGCGACCAAATGCGAAAAATCTTCCTTTGTCAGATGCTGGAATCATTTTCGACACGTACAACATAAGGGGTCCATCAGGATCACAGTTCCTGATAGCATTAGCATAGATATCATCAAGAGGACCCTCGTACAAATTTTCAACCCTGTACTTCTGAGCAGTGGATGGTGATGGCAAATGGAATATCATCATCTCAAGTAGGGCAGTACTCGCAGGTAGCCATGTCTGCATAACACGCTTCATCAATGGCTTGCCCATGAGCTCCTTCTCATCTCCCTTCATGGTGACACCAAGTTTCGCTAACATAGGCCACAACTTATCCTTCTGATCATTCATACATGTTTTGATGATCTGTTTGATGGGTTCATAACAGAACTGCACGAACCCACGCTTGCAAGATGGTGAACCGGTGTTTTTAGCAGTCCATTTCTTGGTTGCTGGGTCAAAGAAGTTCTCACCCCAAAGACGTTCCATCATTTTTGATTCGTCAACACCAAACTTGGAAGCATACATCTTAGCGAAGTTGGTAAGGGTAAAAGCCCAACCGTGTAGACCAGCCGAAAATGCAACAGTTCCTTTCTCGGGGTACACCTGAACATCACCCAGGAGTGGATCCTCATACGTAGCCATGATGACATTAGCATTCTCAATAACTCTCTGAAAAGTTTGATATGCTTCCTCACCATCAACCTGGAGCTCAAGGAAACACCTGTCCATCTTGTTGACAGTCAAGACAGGTCGAATCCTTTCACCCAAAGCCTGACGAAGCACTGTTTCAGTTTGCACACACACGCCTTCAATACAGTCAACGACCACAAGGGCACCATCAGTGATACGAAGCGCAGCAGTAACTTCGGATGAGAAGTCCACGTGCCCGGGTGAATCGATAAGATTAATGAGGTACTCATTTCCATTCCTTACACCTTTGTAACTCTTCAAGGACTCGTCAGTCATCTCATAGTAAAGGGAGATTCCAGTGGACTTGATGGTGATACCACGCTCTGCTTCATCAGCACGGGTGTCTGTCATACGGACATCACCGGCTACCTCCTGAGCAATGATACCAGCAGCCGCCACAAGGGAGTCAGTGAGAGTTGATTTCCCTGCACAGATGAGTGAAGAAACAATGTTCAGTACTCACTTTGTATAAAAACACCATAAACACAATTTTGACTAGATGCATTTTATAGAAGTCAACTATATTTAATTCAAGTTAAATCCATACCGTGGTCAACATGAGCAATGACACTCATGTTACGGATGTTGTGTTTGTAGTCCATAATCCTTCGGAGCTCATCAGCTGTAAACTTCACCTGCAGATTCAAAAAGATGATTTTTTTTATTAATTAAAACTGTACTTTAACCAACAAAAGTTAAAAAATCTAACAAGCAATTTAAACAAATACTTACCATCTTCGAAAGTAGTCAATAAGCCCTCACAAATAGCCTGCAAATAGTACATACAATAAACATGTCAATATACCAACATAATTAATGATCAAGCAGTATTGATAAAAAAACCAAAATTAATAATTCCACGAGATAATGATTAGTGCTGATTAATTTTAAGACAGAACAAATTCAGACACAACTAATGTACTAAGTAAGATTCAGTTGTTAATTAAATCCCAAACTACTTGATCCAGTAATTCAGTTGTTAATTAAATCCCAAACAACTTCACTAAAACACAGCAAGCTCAGACTAAAATGATAAATCTTCTACTACAACTATTCCGACAACAATCAATACAAATCAACTATTATGGCAAGCAGACAAATAAATTAACCATAAAAAATCGGTGTTGCGCTGAGGAATCAGAGCAGATGCGATAAAACAGTTGGAAATGGATGCAACAGTGAGAGATTCAGTGAAAATCGGAAACGTACCTTTGAGCAAAACTAGAGGTGAGAGAGAGAGGCCGAGACATTGAATGAACTGAAACTTCACTATATGTATCTGAATTGCTTGCTAGGGTTACGATTGGGCCGGGCTGTTTGATGTTGAGAATTTAGGCGACGGCGGCCCATTCGAGTGACTAGCTTCTTTTTGTTTGAAGGTTGGTTCGTATTTTGGGGAAATGTGTTTTTATTAAATTGATGGGTAAAATTATGACAAATGTTCGGTTTGTGATCATACATATTAAAAAAAGATGAAATTTATGTGTAGTGTGATATTTGTTTTTAATTTAATTGAAATGATAATTTCCTTGAAGTTTGTGATTGTCACAATATATATAAAACGTGCCTTATGGTTATGAACTCTGAAATGTATTTATAATGCGTATTAGGACAATTAAAATTTTAAATTCTGATTTACAACATGTTCATATCGAGTAAACTTGCTTTTGAGGCGGGTGGCTTGGTGGGATGCTTTTATTATTAGGGTGGTAACGGGCCATGTCGGAGTCAAATTGCGGCCTGTCCTGCGCGGGGATGCTTTTATTATTAGGCTAAGTGAGGTTGATGATTCAAATGAATGGTTGATTGGAAGAATGGAAGAAGATGCTAATGATGATTTTG